>JBDJHY010250836.1:0-20239 GCA_039654485.1 Withania somnifera
AATGTTTGCCTTATTCGGGTGATAGAGGATGAAAATATCAGAGTCCTTTAGCAACTCGATCGACTTCCTCTACTTTGAATTCAACTCCTTTGGATTCATAATGTATTGAAGAATACTTTTGTTAGTAAAGATATCACACTGGATCCCGTACAAATAGTGCCTCAAAATCTTAAGAGCGAACACTACCAATGTCAACTCTAAGTAATGAGTGGGGTAGTTATGCTCATGGACCTTCATCTTCCTCGAAGCATATGTAATTACTCGACCTTGCTACATTAGAACACATCTAAAACCAATTCAAAAAGTATCACAATATATAGAAAATCCCTGACCATTCACTAGTAAGGTCAATACTACCGCTGAAGTCAATAACTACTTAAGCTTTGAAAAGCTCAATTCACAATCATCAGACCACTAAAAGGCAACATCCTTCCTAGTTAATTTCATCAAGAGAGCCACAATCGATGAGAACCCCTTGATAAAATACCGATAATAACTAGCCAAACCAAAAAAAACTCCAAATCTCATAAATGGATGTCGGCCTCAGCCAATCATAGACCGCCTGAATCTTAGCTAGATCAGCTTTAATTCTAGCCTTGGACACTACATGTCCCAAAAATGCAACGGACTCCAACCAAAACTCACACTTGGAAAACAAGGCATAAAGCCTGTGTTCTCTTAGTGTTTGAAGAATCAACCTCAAATATTTCTCATGATTGGCCTTACTCTGCGAATACAAAAAGATGTCATCAATGATAAGCACTCTATGCATCAAATCCATAAAAGTTGATGGGCATTAGTTAGACCAAAGGACATAGCCATAAATTCATAATGACCATAACGAGTCTTGAATGTTGTCTTAGGTATATTCTCTATTTGAATCTGCAACTGATGGTAACCAGATCTCAAGTCAATTTTATAGAACACAGTGGTTCTTTGAAGCTGATCAAATAAGTCATTAATTTTGGGCATAGGATATTATTTTTTACTATGACTTTATTCAACTATAGATAATTAATACAAATTATCATAGTACCATGTTTCTTCTTCACAAAAAAAAAAAATGGCCCACCCCAAGGTGACATATTGGAATGTACAAAGCCTTTATCTAATAAGTCTTAGAGCTGAACCTTCAACTCTCTCAACTCTGCAGGACCATACGATATGGAGCAATAAAAATGGGCTTAGTGCCTAACTCTATGTCGATATCAAAGTCAATATCCCTCTCTAGTGGTAGGCCTTGTAGGTTGATTGAAAATACATTAAGGAACTCAAAAACAATAGGAACAGACTCAGGAGTAGGAGTGTCAGCCTGAATATCATAAACATATGCTAACACCCTTTCCCTACTAACCTTATAGCTAGAAGGAAAGAAATAAGCCCTGTCTTTGCACGACTATTAGAACCCTTCCACATAATCGGAGATGAACCAGGTACTTCTAAGGTAACGGTCTTTGTATAATAATCTAACACTACATGGTGAGGCGAGAACCAATCCATACAAAAAATGACATCAATGTCAACTATGTCTAATAACATAAGTCAACAATTTCTAATAGTATTAAGTCAGCCCAAGTGTCTAGTATAATAACAAAAATCATACATGACCGGATCACCCGATCCACTACTAAATAATCCCCTATAGGGGTAGAAATACCAATTGAGTGAAAAATAGGAGGACACATACGAGAAAGTATACTCAGGGTTAAATAAGGATGACACAAGTATAGAACACACATTCAAACCTATAATAACATAATCAGAGGGTACAACCTCAAGTATAGAATGAAAAACATATAATTGGCGATCACCACCATGATGACCTCCACCACGACTACCGCCCCTACCACGCTAGCCACCACTAAGGTAACCATATTTTGCCCTACCTCTAGCCGATAGAGGCACTTATCTCAAAGGCTATGAAGACTGAGGAGCAGGCTAAATAGTGCCCCTCTGAGGACACACTTTTGCATAATGGCCGACAAGGCCATACTCAAAACAACGCCTAGATGTCCTACTTTGTCGGGATCCTCTACTAGACCCTATTTGACTACCATTCTACAATGATCCCGTTCCTCACGAATATCGTTCAGGAGAAGGAGATAAAACTTTTGATGATTCCTGCACTGGCCCTGTTCTTGGTGAGACTGACAACGGTCCCTTAGAATGGGACCCATTATAACCTCGCCGATGTCTTTTCCTCTTCTTGTTGCACTTATACAACCCACGATAGTGGGCTTCCATAGAGTTAACATGATCAACCACCACCTGAATTGGATGAAAATTGAATACTAGAAATGTTATAGCCTCGCATAATCTGTCTCTCAAACCATATTTGAATCTGCGACTCTCTCCGCCTCCGTAGGCATAAACTCCACACCATACACTGATAATTGATAGAATCGATCCTCATACTATGCTATAGATATCAAAATCCTCAATAAACATGTATTATTAATGTCTCCATAACCAACAAGTGTGATAAGTGTCAAAAAGCTGTACTCACTGACGTACGACGACGGACTCAAGTGCCAGCGATTGTACTTACTACCTAATAGAGTCGGTCTCAAGTCCCAATATTTATTAGTCAAAGGATATTTCCCAGTGCCAAAATGTAAATGTAGGCTAAAATAAATAATTAACATTATTGGGTTCTTAATAAAACACTGAATCTAAAACAATTGAAAGGTTATTTCTTAAAACAGTATTATTAGAATGTTCCAAATTATTTATCTCTATCATTATCCATCATTATTATGAACATCAATCTCTAGCCTCCTCGACTTAATAATCATGTGGTGATACTGGCCCAGCCCTAATGCACTCTCTTTAGGGCCAAAGGCCCAACCTCTCGTATAATGAATGCACAACATATCAGTAAGTATATATATAAATATGATTAGGTAACAAAAACTACCTATGCCCTACACAGGTATCACTGGACAACTCCTAAGTCACCGAAACTACACAAATCCGGATGCCAATATATATATATGTCAACGAGGAACGGATGAAGTAATAGTACAAGGCTACTATAACAACTGAGCTAACCAACCTATGGATGCTATTTGGTATGATTATTAAAGCTAACCAACCTACGATTAATTAACCAACCTACTTGTTGTTTGAGGATTTAGCGCTGCAAGCTTGCGAATATTACTCCAACTGATAAAAATTGATCTCTAAATTCTCCAAAACTTGTAAAAAAGTACTCCATATATCAATACGAGTCCAAAGTTATAATTTATGCTAATTTCTAGACTGGGCCTAAATTGGGCCTACTGGGCTCACTCGTTGGAACTAAAAATAAACATCTCCATGGGGTTCTTAACGTTCTCAGGAACCTCTGCTCCAAAATTAAGCACAATTTGAGTGCAGGAAGGGCTACAAAACACCCCAGATAGATTTGACTATAAGGGGGACAAAGATGCAATCTTTATAGGATTAAACAATGGAATTTGATGATTAATGATACTACATAGAAAAATATACTCAAAGAATGAAGAATTACACAGTAATATACGGATTATTTCACTAGTTCATCCACTTCACCAATTGTGCCCATTAATAGAGGAAAATAAGAATTTCAAGAATTAAAATGAAGAAGAAACTTACTAAAAACATGTAGAAATCGAAGGGAAGGAATTGTGACTTTTCTCAACCTAAGATGACTTGCTGGATGGTTTTATGCACAAAAACAGAGGGGAAACAGGAGGGGTTTGCTGTATTATGAACATAAAAGTCGTACAAGGATTATTTATACTGCTAGGTAATTAATGCATCGCGATCACATCATAAAGGGTCACAATTATGTAGGGTATTGTAGAAGGGCATCACGATCGAGTGACAATGCTACACCATCGCGTAGAAAAATTGGAAAATGCTTCATCACAATAGTGTGAAGAGGCTTCGCGATCATGAAGTATACTGGATCGATGAATCGTGATCTCGTGAAGATGTCCTACAATCTCAAAGAGGGAGTATCTGCACCAGTTATAAGTTTTCACAGCAAAATTAAAGAAAAGGAAATACTCTGAATCACCACTGGAAATGCATTTAGTGTTCAATTTAGGCAAATGAAATATGCACGCACACCCAAAATGGTATTCTAGACTCAACAACGCAGTTGAAATCAAAATCTGAGGTTGTTTTAGAAAAATATTGACCAAGTCAACCATTCAGCTTAAATTCATGAAACTTCCACCAACACCTCAATAAATAAAACCTTAAAAATAAAACAATAAGTCCAGGAATTAACCATCAACACTACTATCCTAAAGTCAACCTTCTGGAGCTGATGATAGCATCAGAATTCCAATCTAACATTCCAAACACCAAAATACCAGCCACACTCTAAACCAGGCCTTAAACTTAATTAAAATCCACAAATGAGCATTAATTGCATACGAAAACTCTGAAATATGAACTTAAGGTCAACCTTGACTTTGTTTGGCATTCTGGAGTCAACAGAAATATCAAAATTTAATTCTGAGCTTGTCTTGAGGGAAAGTTGACTTTGATTAATGAGTACTTAGTTTTTTGCTCTAAAACAAGTAATTTGAGATATTTCTCAACCGAGCTGCCAGGGATCCGAACTAATGGTCCCAACAAGTCATAAATGACTTAGGGAAGCTACTAAAATGCTTTAGAATATAACATATTATGTATTTATAAAAAATAACCATGAGGTTCATTACAACCAACCTCATAATAATCTTCCCTTATTGTTTTTAGCTCTATCGCGCTCGTGACCCCGCGATCATACTAGGCTGGATTTCTAGGACTTTACGCAATAGCTTTAGGATTACCACAATCGCGCTGGTACATGATTTAGGACTGGGGCGTAAGCACCTAGGGAGACACGATTTCCCTATTACGTGAGTAGGTATATAACAGGTAGTCCCTGAAATTTTAGTCATTGTCTCATTCCAATTCAAAATTTAATAGCTCCAATTTCACTTCTAATATTCAATATTCATTTCTAGGACTTCATGTGTTGGGTTTCTAGCCTTCATCCTTGTTTTGTGTAAGTTTTCTTCACTTCTTCTTCCTTAAAAACTTTTTCTAAACGTTTAATGGAAGAATTTCTTCACGGGTATGAAAATTTAGTAGGATTCTTTTCTTCTTACATACTAGCACTACTGGGAGGTGGAATATCACTATAGGGTTGTTGTCCTTCAATTTACAGGTGTATAGCCCTCTCGATTCTCCATATTGGTTCCTAAAATATTTTCCCTTTTCTAGTATAAACTTTGATTGGAAATTTAATGAACTTTTGAAGGTCCAATTGAGCTCATTTTTGAACCACAAGTTCCTTGTGCTGAGTACTTTATGGCGGTTAGTTTATTTTTCTGAGCCATAGATCCCACGGGCCGATTTTTAGGCCTATTTTTTTACCTAAATACTATATGGTAATATGGGTGTTATTCTTCATCATTTGACCCCTAGATTTTGATAGTTTTGAGAAGATTTTGGCTTGTCTAGAGTTAAGGCTAGTGTTGCAAACTTTTCAAGAATTTTCATTGGTGCCTAGGTAGGCTAGGCTTCTTTTCTTTTAGACTTGTCTACTATAGGGTACGTGTGTGGTGTGGATAGTTGTATGAGATGGCTATTAGGTTGGAAACCCTATTTTATTAATTGCACATATTTTCCTCCTTTTGAGGGTTCCTTGGAGGGACGTAGAGAAGGTTGGAATATGTATAGGTGTCCTGACTTTGCATCGGCCGACCTTGGACCCTAGTGGCTGTGTTGGGCCATGACCAGACTTGGTGAGTTAGATAAGTTCTTAGATGGTTACCTCTGTGTGATCCTATTGTGTTGTATGTTTCTTGACAATTGTGTTGTGTTCATGCATTTTAGATATTGAGTTGTGGTAGGATCAAGATTAACTAAACTAGAAAGATTTAATGATTTAGTAACCAAAAGGGGATTCCTTACTTATATGTATACATATGCCACAACCACTAGGTAGTATGGTCCTATTTTTAGAGTATAATAGGTATAATGTTTTGACCATCACAAGGTTTTGTCTTAGGAACTGAGGGGCGAGGCCCTAAGATGGATTGATTATGAGGTGTGGACCTCTTTTTATGATCCCCACTATTGATTATGAGGTTGGACCTCTAGGGCGCAACCCCCGCTATCAATTATAAGGAATGGACCTTTAGGGCGCGGTCCCTACTATTGATTAAGGGGCGCGGACCTCTGGGGAACGGTACCCAATATTGATTATGATGCGTGGACCTCTACGAACCAGTACCCAATATTGATTATGAGATGTGGACCTCAGAGGTACGGACCCTTCTATTTATTATAGGTGCGGACCATCGGGACACTATCCCCACTATTAATAATATGGTGCGGACCTCTCCATTTGAGATGATTATTTCCTGGTTTAATTTTCCCACCCCTGTGCGTTCATTCTATTCATGATGGTTGTACTTTCTAGGTTTAAGGGGGGGATTCATAGTGAGTTCTTGCTTCTATTGTTTGTGCCTACCAGAGGGATAGGGTGCCAAGAAGGTTTTTGTATGCTTTCTTTCTGTTTGTACCCATTGGTTTTATGGGGGGCCATTTTGGTTGTATTAGGTCTTAAATTTATTTATATTTATGCTTTGTTAGTTACTTTTGCCTTCAATGATTACTTTGGTACTAGTATACTCAGCTGGATTTTAGGTAGCTTTCTTTAGTTTGTGTATCAGTACTATGCGATAGTTGGATACTCCAACGCTATAGCCATGTATAGGATTACTTTCTTAAATCTTGTATTTTCCTTTCTGTTATTAGTAGTTATAATTTGTACATGTTACCAACTCTGGCTTCATAGTTAGTTTCATACTGCTTACCTGCTTATATTGACCTATTTTTACTTTCCTCATCACTACTTAATTGTACTTTAGTTTAGCCCGATTAGCCTATGATGCCTATTGGGTACCTGTGTTTTAGTACTCATACTTTAATTCTATATCATTTTTGTGGTATAGATGTTGGTATAGGTCATTAGAGAAGGTATAATTGTTCTATGTGGATTGATGCCTTACAGATACTATGATGAGCTTTGGTATTCGAGATGATTGTGGCTTCTAGCTGTTACAACCTACTTTATTTTATTTCATAGTAGGCCTTGTGTAGTACTACTTTTATTAAAGTTTGTCTCTGTATATATATCTCTTTTGGATACTCTGATTTGTTTCTTCGTATGCCATTAACAATAGGTTTTGGGTGGGTTTATATATATCATATCTGCCTTCTGTTGTTAGTTATTTTAGTTATCTTATCACTTGCTGGTGGTTGTGATAGTTATGTCCCCTTGCATTGAGCTTTGACCTCTACGGACATCCTTGGATGCGGGTGGGTTGTAGACACCATCATGACCTAAAATTTGGGTTGTGACAATGTATCATTGTTGCATTTCCATTGATTGTTACCCTTTGACCCTGATTGGTCCTTATAGACTCTAGAACATAGATGGTGGCTAATTGGGAATGACCATGAATCTCAAACATCGACTTGGCTGGTTATGCTTGTTGTAGATATTGAACCTATGTAAAGCCACTGGAATTGCCTGCAATATTAATTATGGTTCACCATATCATTATGAAAACTAATTTTATTTTATTAGTTTTCACTGTTTCATGGAAAAGATCCAAACATCAATGATTTTCAAAGCTTCATGTCCTTGAACGCCTATTTTTAATGTTATAAGGTTAAATGAGCATTTTGATGATGTTACCAGTTTTTAATAATTGTTGAGTTAATAAGGACTTAACAACTATTTTTGTGACATAATAGACTCACCAAATATCATATAGATTTAGAGGTAGGACGTGTCAGGCATTTGTGTATACATAAATATTATGAAATGGTAGTTAAGACTTAGATAATTAATGATATGGAATAACGGTAGGCCCTCCATAGACCCTGCCGGCCCAACACTGACTTACATATGGACTGAGGAGGGGTTTACGGTATGCTCATAGGTTCACAGAAAATTCATTCCATGGGTATTCCTCTTGAAGGACCTATGAGTACTAAAGTGGAGCATACACATTCAATTTCATACTAACTATTTACGTTCATGTTTGTGTTTATTTTCCACACTTGTGTTCTTGTTTGTACCTTTTGATTGTAGGGAAGCTAGGGGGTAATCTTTACTTGTGTGTATCTCTCGGAATTATGGTGTGCCCTAGAGACTTTTTTTTTGTATTACTATTCCTTTTTAATGTTATGAGATGGAATTATTGGCTTCCTAATATGACTCCTTTGATGACATACTTGTTATTGTGGTTATCCCTTTTCCTTGTACTTGAGGTTTCGGTATATGTTATGTCCTTTCCTTCTTTGTTTTCGTGATTTTTGAGCATGGATTCGGGTATGTTCTCTAATTTTTTTACCTAAACTTCCTTGTTGGTGGCTATATACTTAACATAAATACATATCATTAACTTATCCTATTATCTAGTCATAGTGCATGCTCTAATTATTGAACTATATGACATTCCTTCCTTTTTGTTTATTTATTACTATTATTTTTTATATGTTCCAAATCGTCCTAGCCTATTGGGTACGCATTGTTTTGGTACTCATTCTACGCTTCTGCATCTTTTTGGTGTAGATCCTAGTACGGGTAATTAACGTTGACTCTTGATTGCGACATGTTTCCATTGATAAGTTAGACCATTGCTCTTGGCTTCCAGAGCTAGTCTATTACCTTTTGTCTATCTCACTCTTTTTTTTTTTGAGAGAAACTTGTATTTTCCTTTTTAAACATTATACTCTTATTTAGTGGCTCTTGTACTGGATGTTAGGTTTTTGGGTTATTGTTGTTGACAAATTTTAGACATCCTATTATCGATGTCCCTTATTTCTATCCTATCTTTTACATTTAGTTTATTTCATGCCTTGTGTGCTTATTGGGTGGTTTTCCTATGGTCGAACGTAGGTGCCCTCATCAATTAAGAAATTGGGTCATGACTAATTAGTATCAGAGCCCTGGGTTCATTGATATCCTTGGTAAATGAGCCAGTCTCTGTTAAGACTCTTCCAGATTAGATGTAGAGGAGTACATGTCTTATCTTTGAGAGGCTACAAGGACATTCTTAGGAAATTCCTCTCTTTTTACTTTTATATTTAGTGTGTGTCGTAGTTGGTTTTCGAGATTCTCATTCATTCTTATTCATTCTTCCGCAAATGGCACATACATAACCATTGATAATAGCAAGGGATGATGCACCTGTTTCACCAATAGTGAGAGCACCTACCAAGAGTTTCAAGGTCCAAGGTCGAGCATGTGTCACTCTTCGTATTCAAGCTTGAGTTTCTATGTTTGTCAGAGTTGTAGGGATTGAGAATGATCCTATAACAATTCTGCAGCCATCGATGGAATAAGGATCTGTTTGTTCTCTCCTATGATGAGATCAGATGCATCTTTGGTCCATAAGATGAGAGGGGTTTTGATGCATTTGTTGGGTATGCCGGGATATTTGAGAATTGGGGTGCATACTTCAACCCTAGTTTTTTTTAGTTTGGTTACAGTGATAACTCAGGTTTTAGGATACGTATGACACATAGTATTTATGGATTGGGTGTTCCACCAATAGGTTCAAATTATCTAGTTTAGGTGATTTTAGAACAATTATTCTTCTTCAGCACCAGCGGTGGCTGATCCATTAGTGATTCCTCCTATTACATATCACTCGCCTATATCGGACTTGGTTCGAAAGGTGTTGGGAAGAGTTTTTAGGTTCATTTCCTCTATATTCTCTAACTTACAGGGTGAGGACCTGGGAGACTTTATTGATCGATTCCAAGAGGGGTTTCATAACCTCGAATTGCCTAATTTAGATAGTGTGGACTTTAAAGTTTATCAGATGGGCAGTCTCTCCAAGGAATCAAGGAGAACTTACTACTCTACCTAGTTAGTTGACTCCACTTCTATCACTTGGAACTTATTTCACGATGCTTTCCTTGGGAGGTATATAACTCAAACATAGCAGGATCATATGAGGGAGGAGTTTTTAGACTTGATTAGGGCTCTATGACCATTTCTGAGTATGAGGCCATATTTCATATGTTGTCCGCCTATGGTACTAGAAATATCTTGATTGAGACAAAGAGAGTCCGTTATTTTTTATGGGTTAGATACAAATATTCTTCAGTTTGGAGGGGTTCTAGTTTCTACCAGATCATTTTTTTAGACTATTTAGGAGTTGGCACGTATTAATAGGGTTTGGCTCATTGTGTGAGAGATAGAGAGAAGAACAAGCCTCATATTCAAGGTCACTTCAGTGAATTGAGACATGGTAAGAGAGGTTCTCATTTATAGGATAGGATCTCACCTCAGCATGTTCAGCAGGGATACTCTAGTCATCCTATTCAAGCTTTTTGTATTGCATCCCAAAGTTATGAGAGTCAGCCTCAGGCCAGCAGTAGCGGGGTTCATCCAATCAAGGTGTTCATTTTGGTTTTTTAGATTCCTCACATCAGTTGAGGCCAGCGGTCTCGCTTACACTTATGGTGCTATGGGATATTTGGCCAAAGATTGTCCCAGTTTGGTCTTGTTTATTCTATAGATTAGCCTCCTACTATGCTAATTCCTATTTTATCAAAGTTAGTTAGAGTCATGCCACCTTAAGGAAGGGGTGGTGGTGCTCCTTATCATGGTCGAGGCGGTGGTCTTGAGGGTGGTCATGCAAGCAGTTGTTGTCATTTGTTTTTTATGCCATGTAGAACTGGTAGAGGCTTCTAATTCTATTATGATAAGTACTATTTTTATGTGTTATCAGTTAGCTTCGACTTGGTTTGATCCAACCTTTACTTTCTCCTATGTGTCATCTTATTATGTTCCATGTTTGAGTTATGGTTAGTAAGCCCTTGCCAATGTCATTTTCTGTCTCCACCCTAGTAGGCTATTATTAAGTAGTGGATCGTGTATGGAGATCCTATTCTATGACCATTGGGGATGTTGAGACTTGGACTGATTTTATATTACTGGATATGATTGATTTTGATGTTATACTAGGTATGGACTTTTTTTCTCTCATAGAATGGTCATAGATATTTATGCCAAGAACATGACCATAGCTATGTACGGTATACCCCCAGTCGTGTGGTAGGGTTTGGTTAGTTGGAAACTGATGGGGATTATTTTGTCCATTTAGGCTAGCTGCTTATTATCTCATAGTTGTCTAGCATGCCTTTCATATGTTAGTGTTGATTGTGTGATTCCTGAGTATGTACTTATTGTCAATGAGTATCTTTATGTGTTTATGACTGACCTTACTGGCCAACCACCTAAATGAGAATTAATTTTAGCATTAAGTTAGAGCCTGGCAATATGCCAATTTCTATTGCTCCTTACTATATGGCACTTTCCGAGATGAGAGAGCTCAAGACTCAACTTTAGGATTTTTTAGGTAAGGAATTTATTTGTCCTAGCATATCTCATAGGGATGCTCCTATTCTATTTTTAAAGAAGAAATATGGTTCTATGCTTATGTGTATCGACTACTAGCAACTTAATAGGGTTCTGGCAAAGAATAAGTATCCTATGACTTGTATTGATGGCTTATTTTATCCTTTTCAGGGTTCAGCCATTAACTCTAAGATTGATTGAGGTCGGGTTACAATCATTTGAAGATTAAGACTAAGGATTTCCCAAAAATAGCCTTTAGTACTCTATATGGCCACCATGAGTTCCTTGTGATGTCTTTTGGGTTGACATATGCACCTACAAACTTTTTGGATTTGATAAACCGCATATGGCCCTATATTGACTCTTTTGTTATTATGTTTATTGATGACATTTTAATATGTTCTTGCAGTAGAGAGGAATATGGTCTCCATTTTAGGATTGTTCTTCAAACTTTGAGAGATCATCGGCTCTTTGCCAAGTTCTCGAAGTTTGAGTTTTGGCTTAAGTCAGTTGCATTCCTTGGATATGTGGTGTCCAAAAGGGGTATTAGTGTTGATCTGACTAAGATTGCAACTTTTTGTTATTTTTAGACTGATTACTCTTATCGAGGTGTGTATCATTGTTGGACTTTCTAGACATTATCGTCATTTTATTGAGGTCTTCACTTCTATAGAAGCACCATTGACTAGATTGACTAGAAAGGATATTCCTTTCCAGTAGCCTGATGAGTGTGAGACATATTTTCAGAGGCTTAAGACAATATTAACTTCTGCTCCTGTGTTGACATTGTTGGTTGAGGGTCAGAGTTTATTTTTCTACTGTGATGGTTTTGGTATTAGTTTGGTTTTTGTTTTAATATAGCATGGCCTTGTAATTGCTTATGCTTCCATAAAAATTAAGGTTATGAGTGTAGCTACCCAACCCATGACCTGGAGCTAAAGGCGATAGTTTTTGCACTCAACATTCTGTGCCACTATCTTTATGGAGTTTATTTTAAGGTCTTTACCGATCATCACAGCCATTAGTATATCATGAGTCAGAGGGTGTGCAATGACCCGCTTGGACATTTACTTACCTTTCAATTTCTTCTATGTTTAGATATTTCTTTTAGCTTCCCCAAGTCATTTATAACTTACTGGGACTGTAAGTTTTTCTCTTTAGCAGTTCTATAGCTTGTTCACTCAGTTTTTATGTTTTGAATGCTTAACCTTGATATAGTGGAACTTGAGAATAAATTCTTAGTATATGCAATCAGAATTGGATTTCGATAATTCTTTTAGCTTCGAAATGCCCACTTTTGTCTAATTGAACTTAAATTCAGGTCCCAGGGTTTTCATTTTGAGTTTGAGATATTTTGTTGAAATTCTATTCAATCGGGGTACATTTTGGAGCCAGTGTGCGATTTTTGTGATAAGAGTGTTAGACTAGAATTTTGATGCTTACATCAGCTCAAAAATTTTGAATTTGGTCTAATTAGGTCATTGGTGCACTTTTGGATGTATACGGGCTCCTTTTGAGGGTCCTTGTGGAATGTTACGAAGTTGGTGGTTTTTATTTCATTTGGTATGGGGGTTCTGTTAGCTTAAACGACCTCTATTGGTTGTTTTGTCCATTCTGTCAATTCCGGAATATGTTTTTCATGCAAAATGAATATTTGGTTTGTTGTTCTTGGACTCCATTTCAATTCAAGGCCCTCATTTGGAAATTTAGCTGGTGCAGAAAAATCTAAAGTACCAGGTGTTCAGTGCGATCCGACTTTAGTGACATGATTGCTATAGTGTTCCTCTCCTCCTTTAGTGCGATTGCAATGGAGGGAACGCGATAATGCTATGTTAGGGATTTTGGGATTTTTGTGTGATCCCGCTGGTTTTGGGGATGAGCCTGGAGTGTGGTTGCCCTAGGGTGACATAATCTCACATCATTGTGTCTCCGTCTAATTAGCCAAATTCCTTAAAATATCAGACCACTTTATATTTTTTCCTCTCTTCCAGCTGTGTGTACCTGCAAAATTCTTGCCCAAAGATTTATTAATTGTTGTGGAGTGTTAGGAAGCGGTTCTTGACTCAATCTCATTTTATGTAGTTGTTCCTCGTTATTATCTCCTAGATTTGGGTGCACCATCTCCTATGGTTATTTTTTATTCTTGACTAAATTAAGGTGAATTTGCATTGATAGGTTGGCACTGTTGGTTTGAAGCGGTCGGGAACATTTCTTGCTACTTTCTTGTCGTTTCGGGTTGGTTTTATAACCTTTTTTCTCTATCTAGTTCTGAAAATCCATGTTCATAGGCATAAACTTTCATTGGCCAATTGAGGACCTTACAGAGGTCAAATTGAGTTGATTTTCAAACCACGTGTTCCTTTAGATGAGGTCTACCTTCTTGTATTTGTAGATTATTTTTACGGGTTATAGGGTTCACAAGCCTGTTTTTAGGCCCCCATTTATAACCTCTATTGCACTAGGGAACATGGGTATCATTCTTCATAACTTGACCTCTAGATACCTAATTTTATTATTTTGACTCAATTCGGGGTTATGCAAAGCTTCAAACTAGTTTACATGTTTTTCAAGGACTTTCACAGGCACCCAAGTAGGTTAGGTTTTCCCTTCTCTAGATAGACTATTATAAGGTGTTTGTGTGGTATGCCTAGTTGTGTGGTATGGTTTTTAGGTTAGTGACCCTACCTTATTGTTTTTTTACTTATTTTTCCTTCTCCAAGGGGTCCCACGAGTGACATAGAGGGTGTTGGGTTACGTGTGGGTATCCTGGCCATGCCACAGGTATCCTTAGACCATGGTAATTATGTTATGACTTCTTGAGAAATGGTGACTGGGGTGTGTACTTAGGTGGTGGCTTCTTGCAGATACTAGTCATCGATAGGATTATCTATGACATTACTATGCGATATTCATGAATTTTAGATATTGGGCTGTGGTATTGTGAGCACAGGTGTAACCTGGGGCTATGGTAAATGTGATATAGACTTGCATACCTAAAACTACAAAGTTTTTACTATATTTAAACTATAAACCATTTTCCTTACCTATATGTACGTATACTCCACGATCAACTATCCGTATGGAGCTATAAATGGAAAGTTCTAAATGGAAAAAGTTTTGTTCGTCGCACCATAATTGGGTCAAGTTATACTTTTTATTTTAAATAGTTTTAAATTCTTGCTTGACGATATGGTCCGATGGTACAGTGCGTGCCTTTTTTGGATTGAGAGGCACGAGCCTTCTTTTGATCATTGAGGTGCCAATTCGGGCATAGGACGTAAGTGATGAATTGAAGGAATGATCTCCTGATTTCAAGTGGTTATGCCTTGAGCCCTGCTATTCCCACCCCTGTGCTTTCATCATGTTCAGGTTGGTTGTGTTTGTCGGGCTTAAGGGGGAGTCACAATGAGTTCTTGTTTGTATTGGTTGTGCCTACCAGCAGATGGGGCATCAAGTAGGTTTTGTATGGTTTCTCTCTATTTTTACCCAGGGATCATATGGGGGCCTTTTAGGTGGTATCCATTTTTTTACTTTATTTATATCCATTCCATGTTAGCTACTTTTACCTTTAACTGCAGCTTTAGTACTTGCATACTCAGTATGAGTTTAGGTACACTTTCTACGGTTCGTTCTTGGTAGTATGGAATAGTTATATGCTTCTACTTTAGCGATGCGTAGAATTACTTACTTAGATACCATACCTTCCTTTCTATCATTTTATTTTCCATGCCAGTACTTTTCTTCTACCTTTTTTAGTCCTATTGGCCAATGTTTCCTATTTAGTACCCGTGTTTTGGTCCTCATACTTTACTTCTGAACTATTTTCGTGGTATAGATACCGGTAAGGGTCATCAGAGACGATGTGATCGTACTAAGTAGATTAGTGTCCTATGAAGACTACGGTGAGCTTTGGCTTTCGAGGTGCTCGAGTCTTCAAATGTTGTATCCTTCTTTAGTTTGATTCATGGTAGACCTTTTTTGGTGTTACTTGAGCTTCTATATGCATATATCTCTTTTGTATACTCCGATTTGTAGCTTTGTATGCTATTGACACCAGTTTTTGGGATGGGTTTGTATGTATACCTCCTTCTGTTGTTGGTTTACTTCAGTTATTTTACTTCCTATTCGTAGATATGAGTGGTTATGGCCCATTGCGTGTTGCTATGGGATATAGGGATAGGCTTGTCTACGGGATATTTATAGAAGTCTTCATGACTCAGATTTGGGTCGTGAGAAAGGAGTACAGAGCTTAGGTTCACTTGTCTCTTTGGCATTTGGAGGAAGCACCTTATAGAGTTTTATAGATTGGTACATATACATCTGTACCCGATCTTTGGGAGGCTATGGGGTACTTTAGGAAAGCTTTCATCTCTTCATTCTTATCGTGCATCGATATTTGTATTATTTGTGAAATACTCACCTTAGCTTCACTCTTTTGTAGATGGTGGATACCAAATCTTCGTATGTTGATTGAGAACTTTTCCCTATAGATCAGGAGGGAGTAGTAGGGTATGTTCAACCAACTGCTACTCCTCTGGACACTACTCAGCCGCATACCGCTTCTTCAGCCCCACTATAGTTCGTCGATCCACCGCCTGTCTAATTTAGAGAATTGCTATGGCAGATGCTCCAGATGCTCGGTGGGCACTGACGAATATACCATACTCATCTTCTTAGGGAGAGGCACATGATGCGCCATCTCCATTGTACCGCCTAGCATTCCATCTCATACTACTACCGCATCACAAGTGTGCAAGATCCTACTATACCAGCTTTAAGGTAAGAAAGATGTTGGACCACTTCTTATAGATCTTACCCACTAGGTTCTCCAGAGCAGTAGGGCAGGAAACCCATGAGTTTGTTGCTACATGTGAGGAGATTTTGAGGACCTTATAGTAGTTGGAGACACATGGGGTTGACTTTACTTCTTATTTTCTTAATGGTACCGCTAGTCACTGGTAGAGGGTGTACAAAGATTAACAGCCACCTGGTTTAGTCTCATAGACCTGAGGATAGTTTAGAGAGGCTTTTATTGACAAGTAAGTGCCTAAGAGTCTTGGGAATTGTTACGGGCTCACCTCGTAGGTCTAGAATATGGTACCATGAAAGTTCTAAAGTATGAGGACTAGTTCATTTAGCTTTCTAGACATTAGGTTGAGTGATTGCCTATAGAGGAGGAGTAGATTCGCCGCTTTGCTTATGGTTTGAGGTTGGATCTATGAGGTAAGGTAGAGTGGATGTTGGTTTTGAAGAAGTATCCTGGACGTTGCCGACCATGACAACAGTATGGATATTCTATCTCGCCAGGCCCAAGGGGGCAGCGAGAAGAGACAACGCCAGTAGGGAAAATCTATGTGGTTTCTATGTCTAGAGGAAGATATTATGGTAGCAGGGGTTAGGCCAGTCATCAATACTAGGCTTCATTATATACCTCTAATAGAGGAAAGAGCAGCCAACCCATTAGAGGCCCAGTTTCAGGTTTACAGGGCTAGGTTGGGGTTCCTGGAGTTAGGCCAGAGACTGGGATGGATGGTTTGATTATGGAGAGGTGGGTCATTATATTAGATATTGTACTAGTGCTACTAGAGATCGATATGAAGAGGGTTGATTTAATTATGAGGATTGGAGCCACTTTTCCAGGGATTTCCCTATGTATAGGGCATCATAGACTGTAGCTTTCCTGCCCATCCACTACAAGCAATAGCACTGGCTAGAGATGGATAACTAGCCATTATAGGAGACAAAGGAGGAGGCCACAAAAGTGGAGCAAGAGGTAGAGGTGGTGAGCAACAGTAGGGCGGGGGCCTTAATTAAATATATGACATTCTGTAAAGAGCCTAGGATAAGACATCAGATGTTGTTGTCACCGGTATGCTACTTGTTTGTGGACACTCAACCTTGACCTTATTTTATTGTTGATCCACTTTATCATATGTATATGTATATTTTGTTTCTTATTTGGGCTTTTCTAGTGAGCTATAATTTGTGCCTCTGAGTGTGTCTACCCCCATGGGTGCAGCCCTAGTGGTAGATAGGGTATATAGATCATGTATGGTGACTATTTAGGGTTATGAAACTTGGGCCAACTTGACCGAGATAAACATATATGACTTTGATGTGATACTTGGCATAGACTAGCTATCCACTCATCATGCAATATTCAATTGTTGTGCCAAGATGATAGCCTTATATGTGCTTGGTGTAACCCCAGTAGTGTGGCACTGGCCCATTAGACACTTCTTGATTTGGGTTATGTACTAATTTTTAGACCTATAGGCTCTTTACCATAGGTTGTCATGCTTACTTGGCCCATGTTAGTGATAATAGTGCTGATTCTCCCTCGTTTGAGTCTATGCTAGTGGTAGTGAGTTCATGGATGTGTTTCCTACTGATTTGCCTGGCCTCCCATAGGAGCGCAATATTAATTTTGACACTGGGATTGAGCCGAGCACCAGGCCCAATTCTATTGCCCCTTATCGTATGGCCCCACTAAAGCTTCATGATTTGAGTGTTCAGCTGTAGGACTTGCTTGACAGAGGCTTCATCCGTCCTATTGTATCTCTTTATGGTGTCCTAGTGTTGTCTGTGAAAAAAAGGATGGGTCGATACGCATGTGTATTAAATATAAGCAGCTGAACAATGTGATTATTAAGAATATCCAATGCTTCTCATTCATGACCTATTTGACTAGCTATAG
The DNA here is from genome assembly GCA_039654485.1 of Withania somnifera. Classification (NCBI taxonomy): domain Eukaryota; kingdom Viridiplantae; phylum Streptophyta; class Magnoliopsida; order Solanales; family Solanaceae; genus Withania; species Withania somnifera. Next base: position 18,111 of record JBDJHY010250836.1, read on the forward strand.
GGTGTCATAGTGTTCTCTAAGGTTGATTTGAGATCTAGCTATCATCATTTGAGGGTTCGGGCTTAGGATATGTTGAAGACAACCTTTTATACAAGGTATGGGCATTATGAGTTACTAGTTATGATTTATATGAATCACCACAACTTGCAGTATATTTTGAGTTAGAAGGATCTTAACATGAGAAAGCAAAGGTGGGTTGAGCTCCTAAAGGACTATGATTTGAGTATTCTATATTTCCCAGGTAAGGCTAATATGGTTGCAGATACCTTGATTTGGAAAGTAGTGAGTACGGGTAGCCAGACTTCTATTTTTGTTTTTGAAAGGCCGTTGGCTCGGGACATTTAATCCTTGGCCAATATGCTGGTTAGGATGGATATTTCGGCATTGGAGCATGTTATTGCTCATATTGAGTCTAGGTCATCTTTATGTGATAATATTCAGCAGCTCCAATACAAGATCCCTATTTACTTAAGACGAGAGAGAAGGTTTTGCGGTTATTTTAGTTAGGTTTTTCGAGTTGAAACTCCCTCAATTCTCAGTTAGCGTACAGGATAAACAAGTTAGATAAGAAGTTTCTCAAGCTCAAGAATTTGGGTGGAAGCCTGTTAGTAAAAGACTAGATTAATTCCATTGGTATATTGTAATATCACGTTTATCTGGCTATTCTAAAAGTTAGTTGGTTCATTCAGACTCTGTTGCATGAGTCTTATTGATCTAGGTACTCTATCCATCCGAGTACTGCTAGGATTTACCGTGCTTTGAGGTAGCATTACTTGTGGTGGGGTATAAAGAGAGATATAGCATATTTTGTGTCTCAGGGTTTGAGCTATCCACAAGTTACATTCGGGCAACGTAGGCCAGTAGTTGAGCTTCAGAGACTCCCAATTCATGAGTGGAAGTGGTAGTGGATTACTATATTTTACATTTCATGCCTTCCACGCACATCTAGAGGTCACGACTGTATTTGCTTTATCATGGATTGATTGACCAAGTCATCTTAGTTCCTATTGATACATTCTTCTTAGGGTATTGGGGCCATAACTAGGTTGTATGTTCACAAGGTAGTTATAATTCATGGGATGCCAATTTTTAATATATTCGATAGGGGAACATATTTTACCTCATGGTTTTAGAGGTCAATGCAAAGGGAGATAGGTACAGAGGTTTGTTTGAGTACTAAATTTCACCCACAAACCAGCAGGAAATCCTAAAGGACTATTAAGGTACTTCAGGATATGTTGTGGGCATGTGCATGTGATTTTTTTGGTAGGTGGGATAGACATTTGTCTTTAGCAGAGTTATCGTATAATAACAATTATGATTCCAACATTTAGATGGTACCATTTGAGGCCTTGTACGGTAGGTGTTACAAATCGCTCATCAGTTGGTTTTATGGTAGAGGGGTTCAATGATAGATTTTTTATATGCTTCGATATACCGTGGACAGGGTAATAGTCATTAAGGATAGGCTTCAGACAACAAGAGTAGGTACAAGTCCTATGAAGATCATATGGTTCGACCCTTAGAGTTTAGTATTGGTGAATGGGCCTTTCTCTGGGTATTGAAAGACATTATGTAATTTGGTAGGCGGGGTAAGCTTATCCCCTAATTTGGTAGGCAATATGAGATCAGTCAGAAGGTTGGAGATGTTTCCTAAATACTTTCCCTACCTCCAGAGTTAGTTTGTGGCCATCCGATATTTCATGTATCTATGCTTCGCTGGTATGTACCTGCCCATCCCATGTGCTTTGCGAAGAGTCAGTTCATATAAATGACATATTGACTTATATTAAAATGCCAGAGGCCATTATATACAAGGATGTGAGACAACTCCGATCTAAAGATATTCTGGTGGTTAAGGTTCATTAGGATACTTGGGAGATAGAGTGTGATTTATGAGCCTAATATCCATATATATTTAATCCTTCAGGTACTACTCTTTCCTTGAATTTTGAGGATAAAAAGTCCTATTTAATGGTTGATGTTGTAATGTACTGCGTGTTCATTTACTTTTCTTTATTTTTTTGAGATTTTTGTTAGATGCTCCAAGAGATTTATGACTTTCTGGGATCATTGATTTGGTTCCTTGGAAGTATTATAGCTTGTTATCTTAGTTTTCCTATTTTGAA
>JBDJHY010250837.1:0-10669 GCA_039654485.1 Withania somnifera
TCCTTAGTCCAAGAGTTTAAAGACCTCTTCACCTGGTCCCCCTTGGATATGGAAGGAGTATCACATGAGGTGATGGTCCACAGGTTAAATGTGGATCCATGAATAAATCCTGTGCAACAGAAGAAGAGGAAATTTGCATCTGAAAGAAATCAGGTAATCCGAACTAAGGTCGAGCAATTGGTGGCTGCTGATATTCTCTTTGAAGTCAAGTACCCGACCTGGATAGACAATCCGATCATAATAAAAAGGAAGGGGAAGGATAGAGAATGTGTGTGAACTAACAGATCTGAACAACTACTGTCCCAAAGATTGCTACCCCTTACTAGTCATCGACCAGAAGGTAGAAGCTGTCTCAGGATATGAACTCTTGAGTTTCTTAGATCAATACAAGGGTTACCACCAAGTGCTCATGGACTAGATGGATGCCCCAAAACCACCTTCATTACATACACGGGGACATCTGCCTACAAGAAAATGTCTTTTGGTTTGAAGCATTTTGGAGCCACGTACCAAAGGTTAGTGGATAAAGTGTTTAAAAAATTTGTAGTATGGTGGAAGTTTATATGGACGACATCATTGTGAAAAGAAAAGTACTGGGGACGAGCTTAAAAGACTTGGGGGAAGTCCTTCAACTCCTGAGGCATACTGGCTGAAGCTGAATCCAGCGAAGTGCAATTGTGGGGTCAGCTCGGGAAGTTCCTAGGATACGTATCCAAGAAAGAACTGAGTGTGAATCCCTCCAAGGTTAGAGCGGTGGTTGAGATGAAATCGCCGAAGTTCCTGAAAGGTGGGTAGAAGCTGACGGGATGCTTGGCCGCCCTAAATTGTTTCTTATCCAAATCAGCTGAAAAGTAATTTCCCTTCTTCTGCATCCTAAAGAACGCTAAGAATTTCCAATGGACAGACGAGTGTCAAAATTCCTTTAAGGATTTAAAACGACATATGACGATGATATCTGCTCTAGCTATACCAAAGCAAGTAGAAACCTTATATCTCTACCTAGTGGCAGCAGGGGAAGCGGTCAGCGCCATTCTTATCAAGAAAGAATTAGAGCATTGAAACCAGTCTACTTCGTCAACCGAGCTTTGCGCGGATTTGAAGCGAGATACTTTTACACTGAAAAAATGGTTTTTAGCACTGATAACGTCAGCTCTATGACTTCGTCCCTACTTCCAAGCACACCCATTTCTGTGCTAACAGATGTACCTCTAAAACAGGTACTGCTGAAACTAGAAGATCAGGGTGACTGATGAAGTGGGTAGTCAGGCTCTGGAAGATTTCCCGATAGAAATGCACAAATCTACCTCGGGGGCAACATGATTGCCTGTGAAGTAGGCTAAAGTGGACAAGAAACCCGAAGTGCCTAGTGACACTTTCGTTATGCATATAGATGGATCCTCCAGTAAAGATGGTAATGTGGATGGGATCCTATTCCAAAGCCCTAAGGGGATCGAGATGCCATACGTTGAGTTTCACCTTTAGAACAACCAATAATATGGCAGAATACGAAGAGTTGATAACAGGTCTTCGCCTGGCTCAACAAATGAAGATAAAGTTACTCTAAGTCTTAAGCGATTCACAAATCATGGTCAATCAAGAAAAAAACTCTTATAAAATAAAAGATGCCCAGCTGAAAAAGTACTTGGAGGTAGTAAAGGGGCTGCTAGGAAAATTCTCCTACTTTCAGATAGCCAAGATCTCCCGAGTAGAAACATGAGAGCAGATACACTCAGCAAGTTGACATCCTCCAAGAATGAAGAAAAAAATCAAAAGATGCTAATTGAGGAGATCCACCACCCAAGTATCCACGAGGTCAGTATTTCAGTGATAGACGAGGTGAACGATAGTTGGATGACCCCAATAATAAAATACCTCCACCTTTGGAGAAACCTCGCCTAACCTAGCTGAGGTGAGGAGACTTCATTTTAAAGTTCTCAGGTACGTGTTGGAAAATGGAATCCTCTATAAGATATCCTTTTTGTAGCCTTTGCTGAGGTGTGTAGGGTTAGTTCAAGCCAATTACATAATACTAGAAATCCACGAGGGCTCATGTGGTAGTCACTTAGGTGCAAGGGGATTGGCAAAAAAGATCCTGAAATGGGGCTATTACTGGCCCACTTTATTCAAGGAGACACATCATTTTGTCTAAAAGTGTCCTAAGTGCCAGTTCCATGCACCAATAGCTCGACGACCTCAAATGGAGTTAATCTTGGTGCAGAGTGTCTGGCCCTTTTCCCAATGGAGAATCAACATCGTGGGATTATTTTTGAAAGCTCAAGGTAGAGTGAAGTTTAGTGACAGTTCCATGCACCAATAGCTCGACGACCTCATATGGAGTTAATCTCGATGCACAGTGCCTGCCTTTTTTCTCATTGGGGAACCAACATCGCGGAACCATTTCCTGAAGCTCCAGAAAGAGTGATGTTTCTAGTGGTAGCCGTTGACTACTTCACTAATGGGTAGAGTCGGAACTCTTAGCCACAATCACGGGAAAAAAGATTTTGAACTTTGTATGGAAAAATATCGTTTGTCGGTTTGGAATACCAAAGAAAATTATCTTAGATAACGGGAAGTAGTTTGCAGATGACCCGTTCAAATCATGGTGCGAAGATATGAAAATCACCCAACAATTCACCTCAGTTGCACACCCTCAGGCGAATGGGCAGGTCAAGGTCAAAAATAGGAAATTTCTACAAAGCTTGAAAACAAGGATAGACAAAACTAAGGGAGATTGAGTAGAAAACCTATCTCATGTCCTATGAGCGTATAGAATAACCCTAAGAATATCTAACGGTGAAACCCCGTTCAGCCTTATGTATGGAATGGAAGCAGTAATCCTAGTCGAAATAGGGTGCCTAGCCCGAGGTCATTACACTAGGTTGAATGAGAAAACAAAGAACTGCTCAGGTTGAACCTCGACCTCCTGGAGGAGAGGAGAGAGATAACAGCTATTTATGAGGCAAGATACAAACAAGCTATGGCTAAATACTATAACAACAGGGTAAAAAATACCCAATTTAGCCTAGGCCAGCCTGTCCTAAGACGAAATGAAGCCAACCGAGATGAAAAGATGGGAAATCTTGAGGCAAATTGGGAAGGCCCTTATCAGATAATTGGGGCTTCTAAAATAGGTAGCTACAAATTGGCAAGACTAGATGGTACTGAAATACCGAGAACTTGGCAAGTAAGTAGTTTACGAATATTTCATCAGTAATATATGTATTTTCCTATTATTAAAATTATATTTATTTCTTATGATTATCCTTTATTATGTTTAGTACTTATGATTGCCATTTTTATGGCTCTTAACCGGTTTAAAGAGCATGGGAAAACCCCAGCATAAGAAAGGCCATGCAAAAATTGCAAATTAAATCGACTTCGGAGATCAACCTGAGCTTAGTTTGGCTAAAGCACCGCAAATCATGAATTACTCGATCTTGGGAACCATCCTAAGCTCAGTTTGGCCAAGCGTCGCAAATTATGAATTAAATCAACCACAGGTATGAGAGTTCGGTTTGGCAGAATATCTTAAAATTATAAATCGACCTTAGATATGAGAGCTCGATCCGTAGAGAACCATAAAATCATAAACTAAATCGACCTCGTCTATGAAAACTTGGTTCGGCAGAGCACCACTAAAATAGAAATTAAATCGATCTCATCTACGAGATCTTAGTTAGGCAAAATGCTGCAAAAAACACAAGTTAAAAATACCTTAGGTCGGCTCAGCCAAACGCCACATACTCATTGTTATGGACAGATACATAAAAGAAATGCACCAAAATGAAACGAAAGCAAGAATACCATAAATAATAAGTATGCAAAATAAACTCATTTTATTTAAAGCTATACATTCGTTTATATAAGAGTGTTCCTGCCTATCAAGCTAACAAGGTATATTGATACTTCATAAAAAGAATTATCCTAACTCCTATGACCTCTTCGGGACCAAGTTGGTCTACTATGACCCGGCCCGTCCAGCACAGGTATGATGCCCGAGGAGGCAATTGAAGAAGGGTTCTGCCGACTTGTGCTGGCCTGCAGGTTAAGTTGGAAAGGTTGAGGCCCCTTCTTCACATCCTCATACATGACTAGAACGTAGTCAAGGATAACTTTATTCCGTTGATAGCAAGGGGAACCATCTCCATACATAAAAGCTATGCTAGCAAAGATAGTGGTTAGCTCGTTAACCCGCTCCTCCACCTCGTTTAAGGTAAGTAATCCTTCTTCGATGAATACTATTTTCTCATATTCACGCACCTAATCTTGGAGACGACTCACCTCAGCTTCACGATGGTCGAAGTCCAGCTTGTACCGAGTTGCTTTAGAATCCCAACAAGTAACTGACTTCTCAGTACTGCCTACGAGTTTACGGACATCCCCTCGCAAAGTTTCCAGCTTTTGAGACAACTCTTCGTTCTCCTGCCTGAGCTGTTTTCTCTTTTTACTAGAGGCTTTCATCTTATTAACCAAGCCATGAAACTCGGCGTTCTCAGACCGCCGAGTTCAGAAATATTTGATCAATTCATTCTTAGTATGGAGCTTTCCATTTCTCTCATGAAGGAGCCTTCGAAGTAGGAAGTTTTCCCTTTACGCTTGTTCAAGTGTATAAGGGATAATTTGCTAAAAAGTAAAGAATGAAAGTGTTAGAAGTGGCAGGAAGAACAAAGTGAATTGAGAAAAAGTTTCATTTTATTAATAAAGGCTGAATAGGCCGAGATAATTACAAAGGCAGAAAAAAGGAAAAATTACAAATGCCTTAAGTCTAACTATCACCCTGGACCTATTAAACGGTCGAGATAGGCTCTATCTTCACAAGGGGCTCAATAGTTAGAATAGAGATGAGGTCTTCAATAAAAGAGCTTGGAGGGACCTCGAGGATGGCTGGTTGCTCCTTAACATGTGGCACGCCTTCGGAAGCAAGAAACTCCTGGATATCGAGGTCGGCGTCCTCAGTACATGCTCTCAAATCCTTCACTGACAAAGGAGTGGGATGCTAGCGATGTATTGGATCAATGGGAGCTTAGGATTGTCCAACAATGCCTTGATAAGGTCATAGTTACTCGAGCCTCGGCCCTAACTTCATAACCGAAACACTCACTTTGAATAGGCATATCGGAATACATCTCGGCTACCTCGTCCAGCACCATGGCCTTGGTAGCGGTGACTAGGACTCCACATAGACGAGATATACTCTAAGAAGGTGGTGGTTATAGTAACCTTCTCAAAGAGGACCTCATCAAATCCCCCTTACCGATTGACGAAGTCCGTCTTCAAGCAGCGTAGCTCGACCTTGGCAGCCCTTTGTTTCTTCTCAGCTGCCTTTCTTTTCTCTTCGAAAACCTTCAGCTTGGACTCCAATTCTTTTTATTGAGCCCTCTCCTGGTTAAGCTCCTAACTAACGTGGCCTACTTTTTGGTCCGAGTTAGAAGCCGTCCTAGATAAAACCTATAAAACGAAGAAAAAGATTGAGTATGAGGAGAAGGCGAGTAGGGGTATAATTAGATTTAGGAATACTTACATTGCTTAGGTCGACTAGAGACATATCCTCAGCAAGGGTCAGCTCAGAAGATTTTTGCCTCTTGGGCGTAGGTCCCTGAGCTGTGTTGCTCCTCTTCCGGCCCATCTCGGGAGTGTCGGAGACCTCCGTTATTTGAACGGGACTGGGAGTAGTTGCCTCCCTACCAAGCTCGGCTGGCGAGTTGGAAGATTTGGTCCTCTTTCCAAGCCTGACATGCACCACTGAAACAAACACAAAGACAAGTCAGATCAGCGACACAAATTAAGGAATGTACCTCGAAAACATAGACTTCTAACTACCTTGGGTCCCTTCGGCGACCTCCTCATAAGGTATCACCTCGCCGACCTCGGTACCTGGTTAAAGGCTCTGATTTTTGCCTAGAACAGGTCCACATCGATGAAACGCCAATGATAGGGGGTATCCGGTCGACGAGGTCAAGGTCCCAGGCAATGAGAAACCCAACAACACCATATCTAATTTTTTCCAGATTCCAGGATGGGTAAAACGAACCTGTTCTAATTTAAAAAAGAAAAAATTATCCTTTCAATTAGCAATTTTAGAAGGGGTTAGAATCCTAAAATTACGGAGGGAGATAAAAAAGTACCACCCATTTGAAGGCCTAGAATTTTTTACTGTGAAAAAATATTGAACAAATCTACAGAAGGCTCTGCCTCAACTTTGGAGCAAGCAAATGTAAAACCTATAATGGTGCGCATGACTTTAGGCGTCTATTGCGCAAAGGACAAGTTAAAAGTGGCTAATATGCCAGCTAATAAATAAAAAAGGGAAAAATGTTGTAGTACATGGAACAGTACCCTAAGGGGGCCGAGTAAGCCCTATCGCAGGGACGGGGTATAGTAAATTCAAAACTAGGGAAAAATGGCATTTCCTAAGAAAAGGTAGCAAAGAGTCTATTAAAAGACTACTTGAAACCAACAAATCATGGCCATCAAAAGTATGGGGGGATGAAGTCAGAGATTAGAGGTCAGGGGTATCACTACCTACGCAATAGACCTCTGCCTTTTATGTACTAAAAAAAGGAGAAGAAGAAGGAGAGGACATACTTACTGATGTTCAAGAAGTAAAAAGGTTGGAAATAATGAAGAGAGACTCTAGGAACGATTAAAGCAAGAAGGTAAACAAAGTAAGAAAAGATGCAAAATAAAGAAGAGGAAACGTTTATGAATGGATGACTTAGAATCCCAATGGTCAGTAAAAAAGAGATAATTATTGAAGGGGGAAATAAAAAGACGGTACAGTAAAATACTGCGTATTCCCCATGCAAAAAGTACCAGAAACGACGCATCCATTAAAGGGATGATGACACATTTTCGTCCTTCAGGGGATTACGACACATGGAAAGTAAAAAAGGAAATAAGTCAAAACAAAGAAAATGAATGGGCGGAAAACCCATATTAGGTGAAAAATTTCCCGCCAATACCATTTTCTCAAAAGACACCCGAAGTGACGCACTCACTTTAGCTCAGCTAGGGTTTGTAAAGGCAAGAATAAAACCCTTCTCTTGAAATCAAGGGTCATAATGACATCGGACGATACCACTTCGATTCAAGCACCTCAGTCACAGAATGGTGATATAACAGTCAAGATGTAGGAAGTTCATCTTGGCAAGGGCAATCTCATCACACCCATGATTTTAATAAACAACCTCGGGAAGACAACTAAGATGAATCATTAAGTACAGGCAGAGCACTTTGGCATTATAAATGACCTCGGGAAAGATCTCAGAGAAATACAAATGATCCCCGCTCTACGATTTCAGTCTAGTGGTGTAAACACACATTTCGACTCCCGAAGGAGGACTACTATAGAATAACGATAGTAACAAAGGATTAATAGTAATTAATAATTATTATTAATAACATAATAAATAAAGAATGACAATAAGATAATTACCCTTAACGTGGTAACAACCGTTGAGGGAATCATTCCCACTAATGAGGCAACGACAGTTACAAAGAAAGTGGCAGTAACCACGACGAAGGTTACTCCCCATTTACAGCACCCACTAATGTGGTTGTTACAAGAAACAACTATAAAAGCCCAAACAATGGAAAGGCAAAGGTATGCTCAATATACTACTCTAAAATATTACTGGTATTCTCTTCTAAAAGTTTTTTGCTAACTTAAGCATCGGAGAACTACCTCGGGTACCACCCTGGGCTTTGTTTTGCAGGTGCTTATCCAAGAATCATTGTTATTGCTCGGAATTGTAAGGTAGATTTCATTGTAGGATTATTAGTGATCTTTTGGGATTCATTAACACGGTTTGTGCAAACTGTTTAATTAAAAACAAAAAAATATGAATTGATTTTAAAATTACCAGCGGTGGCATAGTCATAAACATCGTGCATGACGGCGGCGGCATCAATTCATTGTATTGCCAACACAAATCAGATCATTAAGAAGCTTTAACTATTAAGAAATTCTAGTTATAATAGCGCCATCAATTCGAGTTATTTTAGCTGTAATATTGCTAGGACCTTTTTTTTTGTTTGTCAGAGAATAAATTAATAATTATATTATAAATGTTTAATTCAATGAGTTTTATTTTATTTCACATGTATTTATATTATTTTAAAATAAAAATTTATGATTAATAAATAATTTCATCAAAGTGATGTATTTATTTGGAATTATTGAATAATTTTAGAACTTTATATATGTAAAATAATAACATACATGATTGAGAATTATGATTAATAAATAGTTTTTTTATCAAAGTGATTTATTTATTTGGATCATTAAAATACTCTCAATGTATTATGTTTAAATTATCCTAATATGTGTATGTCAGTATTTGAAAGTTTATCTTGTGATACTGATGATGCTAAATTAATTAGTGAGGAGATATTGAGTTTTCACCCAAAGGAGGAAATTTCATTTTTTGGATTCTCATGTATATAAAATATGAGGACAACTTTATCATAAGAGGAGGTTTTATGTCTATCTTAAAGGAAGGACATGATGCATGTTTTAGATTCTTAAATTGATTAGGGAGGAGATTTTGTGTCTCTTGCCCAAAGGTGAGGATACAATGAATATTTTGAATTTCTTGATTATTAAAGAGGAGACAATTGCATCTTCTACCCAAAGGAGAGGTGTAATGGATGTCTTGGACTCTTTATATTTATAAATTAATTCGCGTCAATTTACTTTAATCTTTGATGTTGCTTGCCTGCAACTATTAATAACATGGCTACTCAATTTATTTCCATTGAAGCTCTGACTAGTAGCAATTACAAAAGGTAAAAATAGGATATTGAGATAATGTTGGGCCAGATGGGTCTAGATTTTACATTGAGCGAAATCAAACCTGCTAATCTTAATGCCATCAGCTCTTCTAACGAAAAGGCTAACTATGAAAAATGGATGAAGGCTAACAAATTGAGCCTTATAATAATAAAGAGATCTATTTATGATCACATAAAATTTGCAATCCCGGATAATAGAAATGCGAAGTATACTTTTCATTGAGTGAACCAAATCTGTTGAATTTACAACCAACAACTCTTCTAACGAAAAAGCTAACTATGAAAAATGAATGAAGACTAACAAATTGAACCTTATGATAATGAAGATACCTATTTCTGATTATATAAAAGGTGTAATCACGAAAATGTAAATTTGAAGTATTTCTTGAGTGTCATAGAATAGAAATTCCAAGAATCTAATAATGTTGAGATAGATGGCCTGAATAATTCCTTTTCTACTATAAGGTATGATCTTGTAGGTAGTGTTCGTGACCATAGCATGAAACTTATTAACATATTTAAAAAGTTAAATGGTTTAAGTGTCACCATTACCGATAATTTTTTTGTTCATCAATCCCTAAGATCCCTTCGCGCACAGTTTGACCAGCTTAAGACAATATATAATGCCTGAAAAAATAAGTGGAGTATTGGTGAGCTTATTACTATTTATGTGTTAGAAGAAGAGAGAGTTTGAAAAGGAAAAGGTGAGGGTGAGTGAACCTTTTCAATTCGTCTAAGTTAGCTAATTATCCTTCTTATAAAAGAAAAGGTGGACCCAAATTTCATAAAAAGAAACACGATCAATCTCGTCATTCAAGTGGCTATAATGGTAATGCTAATATTATGGTGATAAGTTAGTCCAGTCTCATAATTTTGTAGGTCCTCAAGCTGTTATAAAGAAAGAAATAAATGCTGGGATTGCAAAGAAGTAGGTCGTAAGAATGTTAGTTGTCCTCTGAGAAAGAAATCATGTAATCTTTGAGCTTTTGTCTGCTTTGAAACTAGTCTTATGGATGTTTCAATAAAATTCTTGATGGTTGGATATTAGTGCACTTGTTCATGTGACCAATGACTTGCAGGACTTGATAAGCAAACCAAAGTCAAAAGAGGATAAGGCCAGTATAGTTGTTGGCAATGAAGTCAAAGCAAAACTAGAGTTTATAAGATCTACTATTTTGTCTTTCAAAAATAATTCTAGTATTTATTTAGAAAGCACTGATTTTGTACCGTCTGTGAGACAGAAATTAATTTCTCTTTCACTTTTGAATAAATTTGGCTATTCATTTCAATTAGGTGATGACTTTGTTAAAATTATTCAAAGGTCACATGTCATTGGTGATGGTTTCTTGAGTGATGGTCTGTATCGCTTAAATGTGTTGAGTGAATTTTTTTCTGCAATGCATGTTGAAAAAGTTTCCTATAAGAAATCTGTTATGAGTAAAACGTCTTACCTGTTATGACATATGCGTCTTGGTCATGCTTCTAAAGATATAATAGAACGTTTGATAAAGAAAAATATTTAACCTAATCTTGATCTAAAAGATTTTAAAATTTGTGTTGATTGTGTCAAGGGTAAAATGACCAAGTTTGTGAAAAAAGGGCTTCATTAGGAGTTCTGATCTTTTGAAAATTATTCATACAGATATTAGTAGATCTTATGTATATACTTTAAGCAATCACAAGTATTTTATTACTTTCATTGATAACTTTTCTAGATATTGTTATATATATTTTCTAAAAGACAAATCTAGAACACTTAATAGGTTTAAAATTTATAAAACTGAAATTGAAAAATAGCTTGGAAGTCCCTTAAAATCTAATCGTAGGGTTGAGTATTATGATAAATACGATAAGTCTGGTCAATGTATGGAGATCT
>JBDJHY010250847.1:0-10669 GCA_039654485.1 Withania somnifera
AGCAAACAAGGAGCATGAATGTAACAATGAATGTGCAACGGACCCCAATGATAACAGAAACAACCCATCAATGATGATTGCTAATCTACCTGTCTGAATTTATTTCTGCATGGTAAAAATAGAGTTTGATCAAAAAGCATCAGCCTCAATATCATGATAAGTTCTGGTAAAATTTCTAATACCATTTACTGGTTTTGGCACACCCCCACAAATTTGTGTGGTCAATGCAGAGCAAAGAAAGCTGTTTCCTGCAATACTAAGGCAACAACCAAAATATAAGATGAAAATAGAACACAAAAGAACATGATAGGTTGCAAGAATGATGCCAAGGGGGAGATAAACAATAAGCATTGCAAGTAGGATAAAAACTTCTGTAACATCAGTCATTATTTCATGGCAAATATTCTGCTTGTAGGAAGTATATGCAAATAAAACGAACATCGTGGAGGGCTGATAGACCTGGTAAGAAAATACTTCAAATGATAGGATTTGAGATATTACTTCTTTTTTCGTTTTCTTTTTATATAATGAAAGCGAGGTATTACTCCTTTTTGTTGACAGAGATTTGAGATATTACTTTCAGATCTGTAAGAACTGACTGCTGGTTCCAGTGAAGGGACATACCACAACAACTGACAGTAATACAAAAAGACAGTTACTAAAACTACAGAAAACATAAATTATTATGAGGGAAACATCGTGTATGGCAATGCGCCATATGGCAAGTCATATATACAATGTTGTATCAAGCTTCTATTTCGCAGTTGAATTTAAGATCTATGTGTATATCTTAAACTCCCTTAGTGAATAAGATTCTGGCACAGTAGTGTGACTTGTACCATACTCTTCATAGTAAAAGTGTAAACCCTGAATCCCTTGATGCATCAAACTAGATGCCCGAAGGATTCTTCCAGTCCACCGATAAAATGATAACGTTGAGGCAGATGGAATCACTTTGCCCTGAATCTTACCTGTAGTCCAGTTTATTTAATGTCATCCAGCCCTTGTATTGGACATACAAATGTCATGGATGGAACACATACAAGAATGAAAGACCTGAAAGGTGTGCCACAGGTTTAGGAATTAGTCCAGACAATCTGTTCCTGCTAAGCCTCCTGAAAAGTTGACACAGCAAATGATTACATACAAGCCAACAAGGGAACTGTAACTTTATGAGTACTAAAGACAAAAGAAATCAAAAGTAAAGAAATCAAGAGTTTAGCCTACATTCACAAGTAATTTAAATGAATCAGGCGACCCAACGCCCTATGAATTTCTCTGTCAAATAGATTACCAGACAAATCAAGGGTCTGCAGTTCAGAGAGCTGTCCAATCTCAGCAGGAACTTGACCAGATAATTGATTATTCTGAAACAACCTACAACAGAAGCCATTTTAAAAAAAGGACTTATAACAAATCATATTAGAAGCTATTTTTCAACATATCTTGCAATTAAAGAACTTAACTTTCACTCTTAATAGTATTATTAACTATTAAACTAGAGTACTGTGTAACTTTAACTTAAGCAACATATGCATTAGCATATCTCCAAGTAATATTTAAGCAGCACCACATCAAAATAAGAATGAACTATGAAATTCATGTAAGATTTATCTTACTTACATTGTCTGAAGATGAGTTAAATTCCCAATACTAGGTGAAAGTGTACCAGATAATCCCATACTCGCCATTTCACTGCCAAGAATTATATAAACAAAGCATAAAAATTGATTTCTTCACAGAAAGGGAAAAGAAAAAAGAAATGGACAAGATAAGGAGAAAACTCACAGAGAAATAACAAAGCCTTCTGAAGAACAACCAACCATGTACCAAGTACAAGGATCAACAGAATTTATATCCCATCCACCTAACACGTGGTATTCATCTCTCATTTTATTCTTCATAGACATTAATGCTGCCACTGCTTACCCCACAAAAAATTCAATAAATGGGACTTAAGGAATCGAATAGGCAGCTTGACTCATCTCTGCCAGGTTGGCCACCCGCCGCGTTGCAACATTTTCTGATGATGGTGAAGAGTATTCTCCCACAATGTCTGTTATCTGTTAGTAAAGTTCTAATCTTTACCACTCTAAACTATACAACAACAACCCAGTGTCATCCCACAAGTAGAATCTGAGGAGGGTAGTGTATACGCAGACCTTACCTCTACAAGGTAGAGAGGCTGCTTCTATCAGACCCTTGGCATAAATAAAAACATTACAAAGAAGTTTAAAAAAAGAAACAATGAGAGTGAAGAAACCAAGACAAAGTGCTAAACAAAGCATGACAACACATACTAAAAATGGGTGCTAAAAACAGTAAATAGTAACAAAGATGCAATAACAAGAAACTTCCACAGTAATACTACAACCACTAGTATGAAATACTAAGAGAGACAACCCTCAAATATCTAACTAATCCTCTACCCTAATCCACGTCCTCTATAAACTTCTATCTAAGGTCATGTCCCCGATAAGCTGAAGTTGATCCGTATCATCTCTAATCACCTCTTCCCATACTTTTTCAGTCTACTCTACCTTTCCTATAACCATTCATAGTCAACCTCTCACACCTCCGCACTTGTGCACTCATGCATCTCCTCTTTGTATGACCGAACCGACTAAATCTCGCTTCCCGCATCTTATCCTCCATTGAGGCGACTCCTACGTAGCCTTGGATATCCTTATTCCAAATCTTATTTCTCCTAGTGTGCCCACACATGTACCTCAGTATCCTCATTTTCACAACTTTCAGCTTTTAAATGCGAAAAGTTCTTGATTGGTCAACATTCCACTCCTTATAAAGTAATCATTCTAACCACCGCTCTGTAAATCTTGTCTTTAAATTTGTTGGCACATTCTTATCACATAAGACTCAGATGCGAGCCTCTATTTTATCTACTGTGCATCAATGTGATGTGTGACATCCTCGTTGGTTTCCCCATCACTCTAGATAATAGATCCAAGATACTTAAAGCTTCCTTCTTATGGATACCTTGTAAACTAAGCCTTACCTCTACAGCGTCCTTATATGTGACATTACTGAACTTGCACTCCAAGTACTTGATCATGGTCCTGCTCAAAATGAACCCTTTAGACTCTAAACCTCAAGCTTAGCGTTAACTCAGTTACAGGTCTGATCGATTTGAACTATAATTTGAACTATGTCATCAGAAAATAACATACACAATGGTACCTCACCTTAGATACACGAAGTCAATTCATCACCAAGGCAAATAAAAATAGGCTAAGAGTTGATAATTGGTGCAACCTAATCAAAATTGAGAAACGCTCTGAGTCCCCACCCACTGTCCTTACTCGAGTGTTGGCTCCATCATATATGACCTTAAATGCTCTAGTATATGTCATAGGAACACATTTAACCTACACACACCTCCATAGAACCTCCCTTAGAATCTTGTCATAGTTTTTCTAGGTCAAGGAACACCATGTGAAGGTCTCCCTTCTCTCCCTGTACTACTCCGCCACTAATCAGATGAATGGCTTCAGTAGCTGAATCCCCCGACATAAATTCGAATTGATTCCCAAAAACAGACACTTTCTTCCCCACCCTTAGCTCTACCACCCTTTCCAAAACCTTCATAGTGTGGCTGGGTAATTTGATACCCTTATAGTTGTTACAATTCTGAATGTCACCCTTATTCTTATATAATGATATCGTCGTACTCCACATCCATTCATTTGGCATCTTTGTCATCCTAAGAATGACATTAAACTCCTCAATTAGCCATTATATACCAGCCATGCATGCGCTCTTCTTCCAAAATTTCATCAAAATCTCATCTTGCCCAGTCATTTTCTCCCTGTACATTCTACGAATAATACCCGTAATCTCCTCAATATGTATACACCTATAATACCCAAAATTGCAACGCCTCTCGAAATGTTCCAAATATCCTAGCACAATGCCCCTATCCCCTTCTTTGTTCAAAAGCATATGGAAATGTGACTATCATCTCCGCACAATAAGTGTGTCCTTCACCAACACTTTATCATCTTCATCCTTGATACACTTCAGTTGATTCAGTCATCCAGATTTCGCGCCTTTCTTTCTCTCTCCTTGGCTAGCACATACAACTTATCTCCGCCTTTGTCCTGAAGCTCTACATATAACTGTTAAAAAGTTTTTTTTGTCATTGCACCCCTAACTTTTCCTCCTTCCACCATCTTACAATTTTTCCTATTCGTTCTCTTCTTCTACTCGTCCTTATTCACCGCCAACTTCACATACACCACTTTCTTTGCTTCCACTTTCCCTTGAATGTCCGTATTTCACCAGCAATCTCTTTGATGCCTACCAACGTTTCCTCTCGAGACGCCCAACACCTTTCTAGTTTCCATCAAAATGCAATTAGAAATCCTATCCCACATACCATTCACATCCCCACTCCTCTCCCAAGCCCCTATTGCCAACAACTTCATAGTCAAATTACCCCATTTGGTCCTTGATCGTTCATTCACGATCCACTTTTTCGTCTTCCTCTTGATCTCTAAACCCATTACCAAAAGCTTATGGTTAGTCGTAAGATTCTCACTTGGGATAACTTTTACAAAGACCTCTAACATCCTTCTCTAATGTATAAGTAATCTATCTTAGTCTTAACCACCGCACTACAAAAAGTTTACAATTGTTCCTCCGTTTTAAGAAACTTGAATTGGCTCCAACCAACTCAAAGCTTTAGATAAAATTCAAAAGTGAAACTCCTCTTGCATTATCCCCCGAAAACAAAACCTCTATACACATTTTCATAAGCCCTTCGGTTGACCTGATGAGTCTATTAAAATATCCTCCTACAAAAAGCTTCTCCATGCACAGTATGCATCTCACCATCTCGTCCAAATCCCTTAAAAAGTGTGCCTTTTCCTCTCTCCAAGCTCACTGGCGGCACATAAGCACTAATAAGATTCCAAGTGTACTTCAAACAACTATTTTAACCGCCATCATCTTATCGTTGACCCTCCTAACTTCTACCATTTTCTCCCTCAGCTTACTATCTACGAGGATGCCTATCCATTCCTATTCCTCACACTTTCTGAGCACCACAACTTATACCATTCCCTATCTCAAGGTTTGGTTCCTACCTATTTGGTTTTCTGGACACAAGCCTTAATGGACTTCCTCGTTAGCAACCCTATGTTTCAAGATCCTATACTCTTAACTACCATAACCCACTTACCACCCCTGACCCCGACCCTTCCCTAGAATATGACCCTAGTCTACCATCTACCACCAGAGCCACTAAAGCAGATAAACAAAACTAGTCAAGGACTAGCAGAGAATCTAAAATATAACTAAACGCAAGAATCATTAAGGTGGAGGTAAAAATAAGGACCACTCCAATGCAATAACAGGAACACGGACAAAGAAATAAAGAAAATGAACCACTGTAAACTATGAAAACAAAAATAAACAAATGCTTATAAACAGTGCCAAGCAACAACTTTTGGAATATTTCATGGGAAAAACAACAAAAGTATTTAAGGGTAAGGTAAAGTTTTAATTTTTACCTTCATAGTTGACACCTTTAGGTGAAAGAAGACTCATGGGAGCTGGAGTCCTGGCCACCCAAAGAAGAAAGATTAAGAAAATGAGTACTAAAGTTACCAGTTGGATCCAAAAAGTTAATTACCCAAAAGAAAGATTTTGGTGCAGAGCTTTCAGAAAAAGATCTTTTTTTGCATTCATCATTGTGCAGCAGTAGAGTAGCATTATAAAATATTTCCCTCGAGTTTCGTTTGGCTTTTATTTGTTTTTTAAATTAACAAAAGGGTATCCGAAGTACTACTAGTATTGATTTCCGCCAATTTGGCTCGTGAATTCATGTTCTAACTCTTTATTCAACTCAATACCTATATGGCAAAATGGACAAAAATTATAGTTATCA
Source organism: Withania somnifera (assembly GCA_039654485.1). NCBI lineage: Eukaryota > Viridiplantae > Streptophyta > Magnoliopsida > Solanales > Solanaceae > Withania > Withania somnifera. Next base: position 5,909 of record JBDJHY010250847.1, read on the forward strand.
GCTCATCTTAATTTTGTTTGGAATAAATTAGAATCCAACCATCATATCATCATTCAAAATATATAAATGAGAATAAAAATAGTTAAAGATTGAATTAGCATTTTACCGTAAATTAAAATATAGAATTACTAATTATTAATCCAACCCAAAAGTTAATCTGTTAGTTATCTTTTTTATGGGTTTTGCCTCTTGAACGACTTAACCTCATGATTATCTTGAATGCTGCAATTGCAAACAAAGAACTCAATCATGCCTGAACTCTCTTTAATTTTCGACCTTTGGAATGCTTAATAAATTTCCTATATTTATTGCACCTTTATGTATGCAACCTTTTCTCATCTTTTATAAGTGGGGTTTTCTCACTTATTAATATAGTATGATATATATATATATATATATATATATATATATATAATAAGTAAATAAAATAAAAACAGCTACATTGAATGGGTAATGGGTAGCGCATTTAATTAACTTAATTCATCTTTTTTGCATTTGAAGTTTTATTGTTTGTACCTCTAAGTTTCCACCGGCTATTAACATTTATGCATGTCATTATTATATTTTTTGAAATTAATAAATTAAACAAATTGTTCAAAGTTAAACTAATCTAAAGCTAAAAAGACTATTGTTATAATATTTGTAACATTTATCTTAAATGAACGTCAACTTAGAGGAGGTCAAAAGTCATTTTTATAGCATATATATAAGCAGTGCACAAAGAGTTCAAGAAAATGCCCCGCCTCCTTGGTTGTATTTTAAGTCAGTAATGACCGACCGTGCATCACACATAATTAATCGTATTTTATATTTTATATAAGTACATCTCTTTCATTCTCCATTATGACATTCTATCGTTTATAATTTCTTTTGCAATTATGATTAATTCAGTGGAATGTTGTAATTTGTTAGAAATTATTATGAGTTTTTCGAATAATATATATGTCTGTAGTCAAAATTATCACTCTTCCTCAGTCACTTTTATAATCTAAATGTAATTTGCCTTTTACTTTTAAGAACTTTTTAAAGTGTATTTTCATATATTATTAAGTTTGCCTTTTAGTTCTACAACTTTATTTAAATTGTATAAATGTTTCAAGCTCCATTTATCATTAAAATAAAAATAAAAAATCTTGTCAACAGGGGGTGTATGACTTTTTTCTCCATGAGTATAAACTATTATTTTTAATTATATTAGATCATTAAACACACTCAGTTAAGAGACTCTATCATCTTAATTAACTTCACATATTTCCTGTTTGATGGCAAATGCAGTACTATCCCACTTTATGAATTTTACTTAATAGAAAATGATAAATTTAATATTGTTAATTTACACATTTCCTATTAGAACTCAAATTTTAAATATATAAAAGTTATATAACAACGATATAGAACGTGCAACGCACGTTCCCAGAGACTAGTTTAAAAATAGGTCAAAACAGATCAACTTATATTATGTTGGAAAATAATCACACAGTGGAAGCATTTTCAGAATCATAATACTTACATGAATAATAGATAATAAATACCAACATGTAGTACATATAAAGTGCGTTGAAAATTAACTCAAGAATTACCTCTTGAAGCGTGAACAAATATTTTGAAGCAAGTCCAACTCCAGCTCTATGATCTTTCTCCAGTGATCTCAAATTCATAGCCGAACTCTCTCAATACTCTCGCAATACTTGAGTGGGCAAGTATTGTTTAGAATACTAAGTTATGATTCTAAGTTAGGAGAATCCCTATCTATAGAGAAGCTTCTCCCAATCCAAATAAAAAAACAAAAACAGTTTTTACTTCTTTGAAGAAGAAAAAAAACCCCATCCCCTTTTCTCATAAAAAATAAGATTGTGAGTTCTAATTAATTTGGGCACTGCAGGGACCATAAAATTAATTGTTGAGGCTTCCTATTATGAAGGACTTGCACACGGTGCTCATTGAGCTAGAGAAAGCTTACGACAAAGTTCCTAGGGAGGTTTTGTGGACGTAATTGGAAGCTAGAGATGTCAATGTGGCTTACATTAGATCGATTAAGGATATGTATGACGGAGCCAAGACTCGCGTAAGAACAACGGAAGGAGATTCTGGGGCCTTTCCTGTTTTAATGGTGTTGTACTAAGGTTTGACTCTTATCCCATTCTTATTTTCCTTGGTAATGGATGTTTTTTGACACTACGAATCCAGGGTGAGGTGTCTTTGTGTATGCTATTTGAGAATGATGTGGTTCTGATCAATGAGACTCACTGAGGTGTCAATATTAAGTTGGAGGTTTGGAGACATATCATAGAGTTTAAAGGGTTTCGGCTGATCAGGAACAAAATAGAGTATTTGGAGTGCAAGTTTAGTGAGGAGCTACCTGAGGATGAGGTGGTAGTGAAGCTTGATAGTTAGGGTATTCAGAAGAAAGATAGCTTCAATTATCTTAGGTTTATGATCAGGGAAACAGGGAGATTGGTAAGGATGTCATTCACTGTATTAGTGCAAGTGGATAAAGTGGAGGCTCGCTTCAAGGGTCTTATGTGATAAAAGGATGCCCCTTAAACTTAAAGGTAAATACTATAGGTAGAGGTTAGACCTAGTATGTTGCACTGAGCTGAGTGTTGGCTTGTGAAGAACTCTCATATCTAAAGGATAAAAATGGCAGAGATGAGGATGTTGCGATGGATGTGTGGAGTCACTAAGAATGATAGGATTAGGAATGAGGTTATTTGTGATAAGGTGGGGGTGAGTTTGGCGGAAGACAAGATATGAGAAGTAAGATTGAGATGGTTTGGGCATGTAATGAGGAGGGGTTCGGATACTCCAGTGTGCAGGTGTGAGAGGCATTCACTGGGTGGTTTCAAACGAGGTAGAGATAGACCAAAGAAGTATTAGGATAAGGTGATTAAATATGACATGGAGTTGTTACACCTTACCGAGGACATGACCCAAGATAGGAAGTTGTGGAAGACGCGAATTAGCATGGTAGATTAGAAGGTAGGAGTGAGTTCTTATTGGTAGGGGTGTGTGTTTTGTTTTGTTTCTCGTGCTAATAGTAAGGTAGTGCATTTCTTGTAGTGTCCAACCTTAAGCATTGAATTTGGTAGTGAGGTTATGCTAGTAGTAGCAGTAGGGTTAGTTAGATTAATTGTTGTGTTATTCTACGTTGCGTTGTTTTTGTTATTTGATGTCATTTGTAATATTTTATGTTGTTTAACTTTCTATCTTGTATAAATCTTCCTTGCCTTTTCTTTGTTGTACTAGATTGTGATTTTTGTTGTGAGCCGAGGGTCTTTCGGAAACAACCTCCCTATCTCACCTCTGAGATAATAATATAAATTGCATATATTTTACCCTCCCAGACTCCACTTGGTGGGAATTTACTGGGTATGTTGTTGTTGCTTCCTATTATGAAAATAATAAAATTAATTTAAATTATTCTTACTATAATAAATTACAAATAATCCACTAAAAATTCATAATTGCATTCTTCTTTTTATGTTTCAAAATTCTCCGTTAAATACTTATATAATTCCTCATGTTAAATTTACATATACTAATTAATAAACTAAATTACTGATAAATATTATTTAATAAAAAATTTCTTTTGAGCACTATTTAACTTATTTCATTTGTTGAATTCATAAATCCATCGGCTGGATTTACATATGAAAAACTTATAAGCTCCTTATAAAAGGTGTATCATCAATCTCTATACTGACATATGGATTTCGTCAACTAACTTATTATTTCATCAATACATATTTATTATCATCCAACTTACTAGGCTTATCGACTTATCCCAAAATTTTACATTTTAATAAATCAAAACGATAATCAATATATACAACTCATAATAGTTATATCAGCATTAAGAATATAAGTACATTTAACAATTTAGAGATCTGTTTTTATCAGTCAGTCCAAAACATCTAACTCTACTCCGTCCTGTTCAATACTTACAAAATGCACTAGCACTAGAAGTTAGAACTATATCATTCTCGTAATCAAGATAATACATTTATCTCTTGCTACAATCATGCTAATGGTTTGTCCAAATTCTCATTTACGATTGTGAACTATAACCTTAACTTATAAGAACCGAAGATTTAATCTTTTGTGTATAAGCTTAAGTTCTATATACTAAATCATCTATTATATAAGTCGTGGACGCATATATGACAAATAATATATATAATATAATATTTTATTAAATTAAATAAATAAATAAATAATTATTTCATAAATAATACTATATCAAAAGGTATGATTAATAATATATCAAAACATATTATTCATTATAAAATTTGAATTATTCATCTATATAAAGGACGTAAGAACCTCTCAAAGGAACCCACCACACCCACACTCCACACTCCACACTCCACGCAGCCACGCCATTTACACCACCACCCCCTTGCCCTACGCTCACCACCTCACCCACTCCACACCCTCACCCATATTTAATTATTATTGTAATAAAAGAGTTAGTATTTCAATACATCTAATATTTTTATTTAATTATATTGCAAACACAATTTGAATAAATTTGACCGACTTACTAAAAGCTTCATTTTCAATGCATGTTTGCCAAAGTTACTGCTAAAGAAAAAAAAAGAAGCTATTTTAAATTCACTGAATTCGGTTAATATCTCCATTATTATATGAGTGTCCATGTTTAATTATATTATATTATTTATTTTATAATTTATTTTTTATTCATTATAAACATAGATTGTGTAGGATATTTTATTTATTTTTACTTAATATATTTTTTAT
>JBDJHY010250858.1:0-10668 GCA_039654485.1 Withania somnifera
CTGTATATTAGCGGTTCTTATGACATTGACATCGGGTTTTGGGAACTTGTATTACATCTTATTGTTTTCCGCATATATTGTAGTAGTCCTCCGCTTCGGCTACGGACTACAGGGTTTAGTTCTCCTACTGGGTGGATAGTAGGTGCCATCATGATTTCGATAAATCGGGTCGTGACATCCCTCAACACCCACCTCGGTACACAAGTCTGCCTGTGGCGAGAAGGTTACATCCTGGGAGATGAGATATGGACTTGTCAGATAGACTCTAGAATGAACAGGCCAAGGTAATTGTACCATCACCTAAGTCTGTCACATATATTATTTACTTTTCATCTCAATCATAACTTATTTGTCTTTCTAATTCATATAAATAATTAGATTTTCTCAATTAGTCATCATCAAACTACCAATCTGTCCGAAATAAATCATCATAAAGAAAATATTTCCAAGTCTAATAACCTCATCAATGAGTACCGTGTTGGACCAATAATACAGTCCAAAAATAATGAAATAGGAAATTTAGTATCCATAATAAGTAAGGGAAATTAAGTAATCACCATCAAGTGTAGCCAGATAAGAGAAATGAAGCAAGAAGGAGTATTAATAATTAAAGGTGCTCAGGATACCATACATGTATAATCAGAAAGTGAAACAAATCAATAAGTAAGGTTAGGCGAGTAAAGAATTCAACTGGCATGGCTAGTAAATCAATGAGCAAGATAAAATAAAAAAAGTAAAGATCTAAAGCGTGCAGCCATGATAACATCAACATTTATAATCAACCAAATAGAATAGATAAATCAATCACATGAATCAACCAATGGGTGTTCTATGCAATGCAATATGATGTCAAGTAACATGATGCATATCTATCATAATGGTACACAAAATCCGAAAAATCAGGACCCATGGGGCTAGCTAAGCCATATACATGTACCAGTATGGTACCCGACCAAGTTTAGGTTAGATAGCTTGTTTGTTCACTTCTCTAGGTATCCGAGCTCATTTCGAGCACTTGGTTGATTTTATGTATTTTTGGTCTCTAATTGTTAACTTGATCAATAGTTGTCTAAAATAACCTCATATTGGAATTTTGATTGTGTCATTGAATTCTAAATGGCATTTATGATATATTAGGACTATCAATTTTCATGTATTAGATTCAAAACCCATTCTAAGGGTGTGTTATGCGATTTAGATTTAGCTGGTTTTTCTATCATAACAGTTGGTGTAGCCAAAAATCCATCTTTGGGAATGCGGTGCTTGACCACGAACACAAAGATCCATCCTTCTTGTACTCCACAAACGTGGTCCCTATGCCACAAATGTGGGGGTACAAACTTCTTAAGGTTTTCAAGCGTGGTCAATGTGCCACAAAGGCAAAGGGAAAATTTTCCTAGAGGGTCGCAAACACGTCTGGGAATGTGGAGAAGAGGACCTAGCAGTACATATTGACATTCCCTCTAAATTCCATTTATTTCCTTTGTTGTTCTCTCACTGTTATCACTCTATACACCATATTTCTTCGTAGAGATTCACAATACAACGTTGGGGAAGTGTTCTTGCTAAGAATCATAAGTTCCAACTTCATTTTGGTAAGTGTTTTCACTTTTATTTCTCCATATCCATGCAAATTCCTCCATTATTGACCCTTAGTAATACTTGGTAAATTCATGTGTACCAGCTAGTTACTTGTGGTTATTAGTGCACCTTGTGGTATATTTCATCTTGGCGATTATTTTCCCTCTAATTTGTGTGTAGTTCTCCTTATTAAATTCTTAACATTTGTAAAGTTTTTCACGTCTATTCTCTTTTTCTTTGAGTTTTTTTTAGACCAATTCTCGCTCGAATTGTGCTCATCTTATGAGTATGAGTCCCTGGTATTTCTTGAGACTCCGCGGAGACTTTTATTCTTAGGTTCGATTAGCAGGTCCCGCGGCCCATTTGTACCCAAATTTTGGCTTTGCTTTGAATTTAGTATAAATTATAACATTAGATCCATATTAATATATAGATGATAATTTTTCTAGTTTCACCCCTGTTCAGATCCTTTTGGGGATCGATAAGCTGCCTCTCGTGATTTTCAGCGACATTTTCCACAAATAATAGGTAGGCTTCGGCTTGCTCTTTTTCGGGTTGGGCATATAACTGGTACAATTGTGTTAAATAGTATCCTTGGGTTGGTATTCCTAGGTTGGTTTTGTGACCTTTGTCTGTTCTTCGTATACATGTTTCTCCTTCTCCTTTCTAGTGGCATTCGGTGTAATATGATGTATTTGATCTAATTATGGCCCCTTGGTGGTTGTAGAGTGACTTTGGAAGTATAAGATGCATTGGCATGGGTTGTTTTTTGGGTTTTGTCCTCGGTTTTGGGATGTTTTGTGGTTGTTAGATGTGGAGTAGCTTTGTGATTGTTGTGATTATGCATCATGGAGCACATATCCATGAGAGGTCCGGACCATGGTTTATTATACCTTGGGTCCAAGGGACCTATCACTACTTGTTGAGAAACTATGGGTTTGGAGGCCTATTTTCAGGTATAAATGTCTAAATCGTATTACAAATGGATAATATTGGACTTTCTCATAATTAACAATAAAATAAGGGATTTTGAACTTGTTTTAGACTCGATCGTAAGTTAGGCACTCAGTTTACCTCTTTTTCTACTTGTTTTAGCCCAGGCTTCACGCTGGCACTGGTATTATCACCACTACTTGAACTTGGAGATTCATCCTTCTACTGAACACTGGGTATAACCTTTTCAGACTATATCATGCTGATTGAGTTGGTACACTAGTTTATAAGGCATTGAGACACTGCGATACGAGACCCATGAGTTACTAGAGATTGGTATATGGTCGGGGACCTCCATAACCAAGCTTAGACACATCGAAGGATGTGTATACATGGTAGGAATATGGGCCGTAGGACTTCCATAGGTCCTGCATGCTAGGCCTGTGGGTACTGGAGAATGAGCGTACAAAGGAACTACTACATCATCACTATATTACTTGCAACACTTGTTTTATGTATGAACTCTCTAGTCTTATGGGGGGCCGGAAGGGTGAGCGTGCCTTGTTTTATACACTTTCTTTCTTATAGGATCTTATAAGGATTTTACTTTTATTTACTATCTACTGTTACTCATATCAATAGCTATCAGCGGTAGTTTCTACTTGTTGATCATCCTTATCTAGTGGGATTATTTGTGGTTACTTGTACTTAGTATCTTTCCCCATAATATCATTGAGGTTACCGGGTCACTACCCGTTCCTCCGTATCCTTTCTTTTTACCTTTTATTACTTGCTTCCTTAATAATTGTAGTACGGACCCTGGTATGTTCTCTTCTCCTTATCTGATTTTTTGTTTTGTTGTCATAACTAGCGGTACTTACTTGATATCTATCTTTCTTGCTCCTGTTCTATGTAGCTAGCTCCCTGTACTATTTCTACTTCTTATATGACCTATCTTCTTTACTTTATGCAATTTATTGTAGTTATACCTTTTATGCACCTAGTGGGACCTTGAAGCCTACTAGGTACTCGTTGCCTCAGCGACTAGTACTCACACTACACTTTTGCTCTTCCTAGTGCATATCGTAGTACGAACCACTGCTGTTGATATTGCTGATCGTGTTTGTTGCTGATTTTGGAGATACAAAGTGAGATCCAGATGTCCAGAGTTACCTGCATCTATTCAGACAGGAGTTGTCTCTTGTGCATTTTGGAGACGGATTGTACATTGTACTTTTGTATATTTTGTACTTTATACCTTCTAGTGTATACACTAATACCAAATCTTGGGAGGGTTTTACTAAATGTATTATCTTGTTTTTTCTAATATTTTGTCTTTCGCTTATTATTTCTGTCTTTTTTTACTTGTGCTTATCCTTATTTTCTGTAGTAGCTCGTTACTTGTCGCTCCAGGCTACGAGGTTAATTCACCTATAGGTGGGATAATCTGAGAAATCAGATCGTGACAGATGACTTCCTTGGCATCACTGTCTATTATTGGCCAATAGTACCCTGACCGCATGATCTTGAGCGTGTGTGCACCATAGTGGTTTCCACATATTCCTTTATGGACCTTTCTCAACACATAGTAGGTCTTCCTAGGGCTTAGACACTTTGCAAGGGACCTATGTAGGATCTTCGATAAAGGTTCCTATCCACCAAGAAGTATCTCACCATTTTAGTCCTAAGCGCTCGAGAAGATTTAGCATCGGTAGGCACCATCCCATACTTTAGATACTTTGATATGTCCTTCATCCGGTCCCATATTAAGCTAGTGTGATTCACCTCTCCAAGATATAAGACCTTTAACTTTGAGTACAGTAACTGGACTACATCTCTTGTCATCGCCTTTCTTGATATTCAACTTCAAAGTTGCGAAGACATCATTCTTCCTCTAGGGAATCTGCTCCAAGCTCCACTTTTGGAAAAAGGGCAGATGGTTGTGCCCTTTGACTGCGTACCTCATCATCTATTCATTTTTCATGTCAAAATCCTTCTTGATCTGATTCACAACCAATTGATAATCACAAAAAACATTTACCATTTCTGCTCCCATGTTCGGTTCCAAACCTAAACCTAAAAGGAGGGCCTCAAACTTGGACTTATTGTTAGTAAGCGAGACACAGTTGATCTCTTGCCTTAGTTTCTTCCCCCTAGAGGTATCAAGGACAAAGCCTAGCCCTGAGCCTATTTTGTTGGGCACTGTATCTATGTACAAGTTCTATGTTCTAAGTTGGTGTCCTGTAGCTAAGATTGCCTCTTTCTCAATCTTGGGGGAAATATTTGGGCTGAAGTCAACCACGAAATTTTTCGGTGTCTGGGATATAATAGATGTTCAAGGCCTATACTTTATATTGAGCTAACTTAATCGATTTACAATCTGTCCATTAAACCTAAATAGTTTCGAATTATGGAGCAAGTTTTGTATCCAGTACATTGTGACCACCCTAGTAACACTGAAAATACAACCATAATTTATGGGTGGTCTCAATTAGAGACAGGACAAGTTTTTCCAAGTGATATTATTAAGTCTTTACACTAATCAAACTTTTATAAACATATTAAATGGAGTGTTGCGTACCTTCTTCGTCTAAGACCAAAACACACTGACTGCTACCTTAAAAATGACCAGGTACACGAGCAGAAACTCTCCTTATTTATGGTTGGACAGCAGTGGTGGGCTCAACATATAAGCATTTAATTCCCTCGGCGCCTATTGACACTCCAGAGTCAATTCAAACTTTGTAATCTTCCTTAGCAGCGAGTAAAAAAGTGGTGGCATAGCTTTAACGATCTGGAAAATAGCTCAAGGCAGTTGCACGTCCAATAAGCTTTTTTCCTAGCCTTTATGCCATCAAGAACATCGAGTATGTCCTCGATAGCCAAAATTTTCTGAGGTTCACCTCTATCCTCGGTTTGATATGAGGAAGTCTAGAAAGAGCACTTTTGGGGATTTAACTTCATATTTGAAAAGGTCTCCTTAAGGTTTTCTAGGTGGTATTTGGTAGTCAGTGACTTTATACGCATATTGTCAATGTATACCTCCATCGTCTTCCCCATCAGACTTCCAAACATGTAGTTGACTAAATGCTAGCAAGTAACACACATATTTTTTTAGCCTGAATGGCATCATATTATACAATAAGGTTTTATGGTTAGTTAAAAACAATATTATTTCTTAATCCTCAAAATCCATACATATTTGATTATACCCTGAGTACATATCGAGAAAGATCATTATCTCATGCTCGGTCATGGCATCAATATGCTATCGATGTTCGGGACATGGAAACAATCTTTAGGACACGCCTTGTTCAAGTCCGTAAAATCTATACACAACCTGCGCTTATCCAATGCCTTGGCCAACACCACAATGTTCGCCAACTATGTGCAATACTTGGTCTCTCGAATTGAACATATCCCTAGAGGCAGGAAACCTCCTCTTTGACAAATTTATCCTTCATATTTGAGATGAATCTCCTTTTTGTTGCATCATCTAAGCTTTCAGGATCAGTCCTAAACTTATGCATCTCCACCTCAGGAGGAATACCTATGATATCAAAGATGAGACCTAGAAAACAATCAGAGTTATTATAAAGTAAACTAATATAAGCAGACCTGGATTTGGAGCTAAGGCCTGAGCTCAGGTATACCTTTCTTACGAAGTGATCAGAATAAAGGGAAATATGATCAAGCTCCTTTGTTATGCTCTTTATTGCGTCCCTTTCATCGGGGACGTAATAAGCCCTTGGAGTCTCTTACCACCTCATATTTATTGACAATGGCTCTGGGAGTCTGTTCAAATGGTTTCCTTTGGTCCACTGGATGAGATCGTAAATGCTTCTTCATTGGGAATCATGTCTCTACTAATTTGTGGTGCACTGCACGGGGTGAGAAATTTACCTAGCCGATGGTACGTCGATGAGACGAACATTAATGTGTAAAGTTGGGGCCTCCCTATATGACGTTATAAGCCAAATCTTTATCAAGAATATACAATATAATTGGTTTTTCGACACCGCCTTCCTGAGCCATCAGTGTCACTTTCCCTCTGGTTACCTCACTTGCCATATTAAACATGGCTAGGGTCCTAATCATGAGTCGTATGACGGCGTTCAACTTCATTTGATCAAAAACCCTTTCTGTATGATATTGACCAACTTTCAGGGTCAAATAAAACCCTCTTCACATCGCAGTTGTTTATATTTAGAGATATCACTAACGAGTCGTCGTAAGCATCTCTTGGCTACTCCAATTCTTCATCCTGAAACCACTGTCCTGATGCAGCCTTTTTCTTTTGGAAAGAAGATCTTGTCCCTCTCTAGATTGACGACCGCCTTCCTTGTTAACGCCTAAGTTCGTCCTTCATCTTCGAGCACCAGAGTCTACAAAGAAGGGCCTAGCCAAAGCAGTCCATGTTCTGTTCCCGAATGCCCCTTCTTGGGTGGTGTTATGGGTTCAACTTTTTCTTATTTGAACTCACACGACAGTCACGAACTTTAGATTAAGCCATCACCTTTTCCATCAACATTTAGTTTGCCTAGGCTCACGAAATGAAACCAACACAAGCATATACAAAATTTCTTTCCAACTTTGTATTTAACTCGTGCTACAAAGAAGCACACAAAAAAACCTACAAAATTAACCAACACACTATCCATGTGAACATCCTGTCAGTGCCTATTTATGTCACTATTGCCTATAACATACCCAGCACATGCCATTGTCTACAATCAGTTAACATCCCCAACTGATAAGGACAACATTTAAATTTGAATTACAATAGCAACCACAAATACAAGGAGTTTGTAGTGGCCCAACTGATGGCATGTGCAAGCACACACCAAGTGTCAGCATACTCTTGGCATCTACTGTGCCAATTTTGCACTAGGGCTCTGGACATCGTGTCTTAGCTTGCCCAACCTTTGTCATGCCTTAGTCATTCACTACTTTGCATGTCTTAGCCATGCTATTGCTAAGGTCTTGATATGCCCTACCGACATGGCCATGTCGTTAGACTGGCTTCAACTGAACTTGATCTTAACTTAAGCCATTAGTTCATGGCAAGATTCATCATATAAATTCCTAACCATATCCGAGCCGCCCAAACCATCAAGCTAAGGGACTGACAATTGGCCATGACGTATATATGTCCTTGCAAGGCAAGAAGACACAGAAAAACTACTACTAGCGTCAAAGCTAGCCCACTCAATTACTCTGGCACACGGTGATCATAAAATTATTCACCATTGTTTTGGATACAATTGAATTGATACGTGAGTCAAGAGCATACATTACGACATTAACTTAGGGTTAGTAATAAAATAATTTCAAGAAAGTAACGTAAGTACAAAATAAATATATAAATCAAAACAAGTTGAGATTAGAGGTAAATCTTACGACAATTACCAAGAGTTGTTTCCAGTTAAGAATATTAAAAATGTTACCATACGATTAAAAACATCTTATGGGCATACCAAGAGTTGTTACCCTACTATTAATGCATGGTAATGCGATATTAGAAATCATTTTTCAAATGCATTTTAGAATGTTACCATTTTTTAACGCATTTCAGAAATCATTTCTAATGTTAGCTCTTGATCATTTTAGGAAAACATTTTGAAGGGCATACCAAGAGTTGTTACCATACTACTAATTGCTATAGTCTCTCGGTTCGAAGGCCGCATATTAGAAAAATGTTTCTGTGTCCTCACCACTCAATAAAGCCATTAATCCTGTTTGCTATCAAACATCAACAAACTTAGAGAAGTTTGATCAAGTTTAGAATTGTTTACACAATGAAAAGGCAGAAATATACAGGTCCAACTGAAATTTCCACAAATTGTTGCAGCTTGGAATTTTCAATTGATACGTAACACAGCAAAATATAGCAGCATCTGAGTTAACTCGCATCAGTGTCTCCATCAATGTCACCACCAAGTTCACCCAGATTTGAACAGAAGTACAGCTTTTGAATCCAAATAGAAGTAGACAAAGTGGTTCGTTTCATGAGTCACATAAGAGCCTACAAGAGACGGAACACAAATATAACCACTGTAATTGCAAATCAATAAATCAAGCTACTCAATCATAATTAATCTTCTAAGCAACATATGTGCAGAAGAATAATGAGCAGAACAAGTTTCATCCCCTCAAACTCTATAGCCTCTCAGCATACCACTCTTTAACCCTCAAGTTTCAGCTTTTTCAATAACAGAGATGGAGTTGTGGCTGATTTTCATTCAAACACTGGATAGTGGATGGCAGGTGAACTTTATAAGGAATCTGAATGAATGGGAAATTGAGGACACTCCAACTGGATTATACCCACATTGACCAGAGTAAGGAGGATTCACAAGTATGCATAGCTAGCTAGTAAAGATCAAACCTTTTCAGTAATAAAAAAAGTTTAATAGTATTCTAAAGAAGCAAACAGGGTACTGCCATGTTAGATGGATCTGGAAAGGGCTCTGGAGAACTAAAGCTCCAATAAAGGTAGCTTGTTTTGATAGGATTGCAGTATTGGGAGCTTGCATTACTCAGGATAATCTTCAAAATAAGGGTTTTGCACCAAGTAATTGACATTACTTATGTGAAGACGAGTTGGAGACTGAATCACCTTATGCATTGCAGAATAGCTAGACAAATTTTTCCAGTATTTGTGGGATCTCTTGGATCATGCCAAGTGTGAAGGTATTATTGGGGAGTTGGCAGCACCAGAGTGAAGGTAAAGCTTTGACGCAAATTTGGAGAACTCTACCATTGTTCATATTCTGGACTATTTGGCTAAAAAGAAATAACACTTCTTTTGATGGGCAAAAAGACCATATTTCTAGAGTTAATGCCAAGTGTTTATATAATTTTTTTGGTGGAGTGAAAGTAGTTTCATTGATAATATAGATCAGTATATGGACTTTTTGGAGATATTCCGATCAGTCTTTTGTATATTTTGTTTTGAACCTTCTTGGTTCTTGGTCAATAAACATTAACCTTATCAAAATAACAACATACCCAATGAAATCCCATAAGTGGGTGTGAGGATGGGGTAGAGTGTACCCAAACCTTAGTTCAAGTGCAATAAATCCAAGTAAAAGAAAATGAAAACGTAAAGAGATTATAGCAATTAATAGTATGGTAACAACAGTGAGATATTATGATAATCGAAACACAATAAACACATGATGGTAGATATCAAAAGCAAGGACAACATGAATATAATTAGTACTATAATAGGCACCAACAAACCTAAACCTTCGAAAAGCAATGCAACACTCCAATACCAACTAACCTTCTAACATAACACGCGACCTTCAAACCATTCTTGTTTAAAGTTGTCTTTGATAATATGAAGCTGCAACATGTAATGTCTACTCACCTCTCCCAATACTTTTTCGACCTATCTCTACCTCTCCTCGTACCTCTTATACCAACCTCTCGCACCTCCTCAATGGGTTGTCTGAACATCTTCTCTTCATCTCTTCACATGCCCAATCCATCTCGGTCTTGCTTACCTCACCTTATCTACTACAAAGGTCACTCCCACCTTCTTCAGGATATCCTCATTCCTAATCTTATCAAAAAAAATTTTAAAAATAACATAACCAATCAGCATATCACAAAACAATGGCAGGGAAAAGTGGCAACCCATTTAGGGACCATCTTTCCATCTTCTCATTGAAACGATTTTGCAGACCTTTATAATAGCTAATTTGTGGCTTGCAATACTTAGAAAATTTGGTTAGCATGCCCGACGCTAGCACAATTTATCATCCTCCAACCAACCATAAAACCAAACAGAAAAAAGGAGCTTAATCAATTCAAAATAAAAGCTAGATCAGACCAAAGAAATCTTGGTAACAGGTTGGTGTTACTATTGCATAATTTCACTGTAAAGCACCAGATACTTGGCAGAACTTTTTTCATCACCATCAAACCCCCAAAATAATAGTCATGAAAATTCCTTAAGTTCATCTGCCTAGAACTTCAGTTGAAAAAGGATTAAACTGTCTAGCACAAAGAACCTAAGTATGAACCAATTAAACCATTAAACCTAAAATGGTAGTAAGAGGGGTGTAGCAAACATTACAAAGGTATTGCTTTATGGAATCCAACAAACATGACACGTAGAAGGCATAAGATAGGTCGAAACGGCTT
>JBDJHY010250869.1:0-10668 GCA_039654485.1 Withania somnifera
ATTGAGATTGAGAAGAACATCAATGAAAGGAAGGGAAGGAGGCCAAAGGGCTATTAAAACTCTAATACTTCGGGGAAAAATAAAGAGGAGATGCAAGAGTCCCAATTTTGGAGAAAAATAAGGACCCCAAAAGGTTCTTTAAGAGGCCAATGAGAAAAGGCCCTTTGAAAAGGATGCCCAAGTGAAGATACCCAAGGATGCCAAATGAAGTTCAAAGGTATTCAATGCTTCAAGTGCAAAGGATATGGCCATGTGATGAGTGAATGCCCAAATCGTAGAGTCATACTCCTAAATCATGGGAAGATCTTCTATGAAGTAGAAAAAGAGTACGGAGAGGAGTTGCAAGAAGATAGTGATTCCGATAGTGAAGGTGAGAATCATGATGACCAACGAGAAATCACCGTTCCAAGTGGGATGATGAAAAATCCCTACCCGTTAGTCATTCATAGCCTCACGAAGGAGAAATCACCATTCCACTCTTCTACGTGATAAAGAAAGATGAATTGGGTAAGAGGGAGAATTAGAAATGATGGTTTCTAACAATGAAAGTTATGAGCCACAAGACCTTTCAAACCACACTAACCCAAATACTAGCACTTTTCCTAGTACTTCTCTTTCTCTTTCATAGGTACATGGTGAACCTAAGGAGAAAAATAAAAATGTCTATGATAATCCACTTTAGGAAGACAATGAAGAAGAAATATGGGTCTAGGAGGATTGCAAACCACTATAACTCATTGTTATCACTCATAGAGTTCCCTTGTGAGGGAAACCCAAAGGGGATGAAGGTGGACCAAGCCTTATGGTGCCAAAATGCGCTAGAATTCAAGGGAGATGATGACTCACAAAGGAGGACCAAGGTGTAAGTTCCAATTCTTGTCCTCAAGGTAAGTACTCTCCTTTTTTTATTTGTGAAGATCCATGGAGGAAATGTGATATTTTTGTAGGCACGATCTTGGTATCCTTAGATACTATGCCTCACCCAATTCACGATAAATCTCTCCAACTTGCTTCAAATGATTCATATGTTAAAAAATGAATTTTGTTGGTGTGTTTGATAAACCTAGTGTTTGCCTAATTACTTGTGATGATATTCATGATTATATTGAAAATAAATTATATGTTCCCTTACTTGGCTTGAATGACACTAGGGTAAGTGAGTTCATATTGTCCTCCGATGATTTGATTCCCAAACAAACATTTGATCATATTTTTGTAATATCTATTAGTTTGGGGAGTGAGGAAAATCGAGCAAAGTGTGATGATCTTCTCTACTTCTTTTACTACCTATATGCTTGCGATGATCTATATATTGGTTTTTCCCTTAAGATAAGGAAATCTTGGTTATTTTTGGATGAAGTGTTCTTGATGCTTAACCCATGCTCTAACCCTCATGTCATGAGGAAATTAGTATTGTTTGTCCTTTTCTTGTTGTGTTTTCATGTCTATATTTGAGGACGAATTCTTTTCAAGCCGGAGAGGATGATATAATAATGACCGGCCTCGCTCATGATCAATTGATGATAGATGTCATAGATAGCTTGGAGCTTGTTGGAAGTCATTTTGAGGGTAATCATAGACGCTTGGAACACCTCTAAGATCAGGTATTCGTGTGAAGGATAGCTTGGGAAGAAACATCAAGGACTAAGGAGGAGTCGAAAATGAGAATTAACAAAGACCTCGGCTAAGTGGCAGGAGACGGCCAAAGAGACGAACCGTCTTGGCCAGGACGGTTCGCCTAATGAAGCCGCCCAAACCAAACTCCATTGTTTTGGAGGCTATATTGGACGGAAGAAGTAGGCAGCTCATCTGCCCACAGACGGCCAGTTGGGTGCTTCGCCTACCCCTTCTCCTCAGCTGGATAATTCCGTTTCCAGTCCATTTTAGCTTAGTGCTTCAACCCAAGTAGGTTATTTTTGTAATAATTGACTCATCCCTATAAATAGCCTAAGTAAGTTTCATATGTAAGTAGATTTTTTATGAATATTGATTGTAAACAAAACTCTTGAAGAGTATTTTGAGTGTTCTCTATGTGAAACATTAAAGAGATTCCGTGCGTCGGAATATGACAAGCTTATTACTTGGTTTTTGTGTAAAAACGTTGGTTACTTCAGAATCATGATTCCCTCGCGGTTTGATTAGGATTAATTGAAAGGGTCTTCGGGTTTGATACACCCTTAGGTTCAATTAGGTTGCCTTTTCTTGAGTGTAACTATCTATCTTTTATCTTTTGTTTATTTATCTTGCTTCTATGTAATCACATTCGTATCAGGGGATAACGAATCAAATGATAAAACGAGGTTTAAAGTAATGAAATTAAAAACATTTTACATAACCAAAGAAAAACAGAAATATCAAGAACAAAGTCGGCATTTCGGAGCTAATGAAACTGTCGGAATTGGGTTCCAAGCGTTTTTACTACAATTTCAATCTCAAGTTCCTCTGTTTCAAAATAAGAAAACTGAGATAACAAGTAAACGAGTCGCCAGGGCACCGAGCTATCGGTCCCAACAATTCATAAACTACTTGAGGCAACTACCAAACAACTCTAAGCATAGGAAAAGATGAAAAGAAAAAAAATGACCAAACGTCATTGCACATCCTTATTCAACTTAGGCTCTCTAACAAATGACAAATAAGTTTTTCGGGTCACCTTTTTGTCCCAAATTTTTCTTTTGCAAAAGGCTTCACTTTTTCATATATCCTGTTCAGTATTTTTTTTACGGGGATAAGATCCACAACTTAATCCCGTAATCAATGTAAACTCTTTCAAGACTAATTAAGCAGTCTTGTCATCCCTTTAAAACAACATCTCGTGCTTCTTCTTCTCTTGAATGCGACGAAGAAGCATGTAATGGACCACATGATCATTGAATTTTTTGAAATATCCTGATACATATTTCAACCGATTAAAGCAGGATCTCTTGAACCTTTTTAAGAGTCTTTGATCCATTAACACTATTTAAATTCAACGAGCAACTTTAACCTAGATCTAACTGATTTTTTTGCTGAAAAACCTTCAACTCCATCTAGTCAAGTCATCAAACCATATTTCTCAATATTAATGTGTTTTTCATAGTTTGGCAAGGAAAAGAGACCACCATCCTTATTTTCTGAAGCAGCCTGTTTAGAACCAAAACCAAAATGCTCGGAAGCAGGTTGCCCAGAATCAGCCTCAATTTCATCGCCATCATCATAATACTCATCAATCTCGTTTAGCGCATCTGCTTCAGTCTCATTATGCAATTTTCTTTCTTTTTTTAAGCTCGAAATTTTCTTATGTCGTATTTTTTCTTTTGGTTCTTCGAGGATTTTCTTTAGCAACTTTGTGCTTATTGTCAGTGAATATTATTATATTCTCTGCTCCTTTTATTCTTGAAATTTTTTAATATCTACACACAAATGATAATCTAATATCGAAAAACAACCACGATCCAAAACAACGTACCACTGATCTAGTAATAAACTACAATAATAGCAGAACATGATTAATAATATACCCTAAGTATTACCAAGTTGAATGAACATGAGCAGCTATAAAAACAGTTGAATCAAATAAAAATCAGAAATAACAAAAATTCGACAAGAAGACAACAAAAGATTCAAATTGTTTTTCATAATGTTATGAGATATGTGAACTCAAAAATTATGAAATCATCAAAAACTATATCAATGAAACTAAAAATACTTGAAATCACAAAAAAAACTTACTTGAGAATGAAAAAATACAAGATCGCTGCCTGTGTGAAGAAGATAGAGCATTTGAAAGCTTGAAGCTAATTTCAATGTTCAAAATCAGAATTTTAGGGCCTGTCTGGCCACGAAAACTATAGTTTTTCGGAGTTGGAGTTGAAATTGTGTTTCATTATATATTTTTGCAGTAAATCTTTAGAATTTAAATGACTTTTTTTAAAAAAAATATAAAAAATTTTAAAAATATAATATGATGTAAATGGAGTTATTATGTAAATAAAAAATTTAATTTTTTTAATAAGAGTTTAAAAAGTGAGACCTGTTTCCACCTTTTCAAAAAAAAAAATTCAGAATTTTATTTAGATTTTTCATGACCAAACACAAAAAGCGAAAAAAATAAAAAAGATTTCCATTTTTTTTTTATATATATTTTCCATAGGCAAATGGCTACATAATTGATGGAGGAGAGAAGGAATCCGCTATAAACCAAACGCAAGAAGCATTGGACCGAAACCCGTAGCCCGACTCAAAAGCACTAGACTAGATATAGCAGTTGATATTTCTATAAATCCCGCCCTCACTACTTTCGTCCTCGTCAAATAAATCTCTGCAAAACCCTGATAGTGTATCTAAACCCCTAAATCCTAAATGGCCTTACGAGCGGCGGCAACTACCATCCCGGTAGCACCCAGAGGTTTGCGGACACTTTTCTCTACATTTTCTTCTAACTTTACTTTCAATCCACCGCAGGCGCAAATAGAGAAGCCGCCGCCGGCTGAACCATCCACCAATCTCTTTGTTTCCGGTGAGTTCCCTTTTCATTTATCCTTTATAAGGAGTTTTCTTCAGTTTCTCCTTGCAATATTTTAAATGTATTAGTAACGGAGAATTTTGTTGCTCTACGTGCTTTTTTCTGCGGGTATGTTTGTACAAGTGTATGCAAAATGTTAACTATTCAGTATGAGTTCCCAGAGGTCCTGACCGTTTCTTGATTCTGATCAATCAATGTGTATGCTATAAAATATCACGAAATTGTTGTATTGGATCTTCCACATCATTTCTCTTAGAAAGGCCTGACCATTTCTTGATTCATTTTCTTTGAGAAATAAAGATTTCATTAGATACACGGTCTTGAACCGAAAATGATTTCCTGTTCCTGGATTTAATCCTTTTATGTAATAAGTATCCAAACTTCTCTTGAAAGCCATTTTGTAACTTGTTTTGATTGTAAGAAACTATATAAGTACATTAGGTAGATAATGATGTATCTGTTGACGCATGAATATCAGTAAGTGGTTATGGGTCCTTCAGGGTGTGTTTGGTAAGGTGGAAAGAAAATATTTTCTAGGAAAACAAGCTGTTTCTAACTTATTTTCTTGTGTTGGTACGCAAGTAGAAAGTTTTTTCCTAAAAATGTTTGTATACATCTAACACTAAAAACAATGAGAATAGAGGGGTTGAGTGATAGATAAGGTGGGGTGGGGTTGGGGGTTGGCTGGGTAGTGGAGTAGGTGGGGGCGAGAGAGGTTAGAATATTTTTCTAAACATTGCAACTTGTTTTTGAAAGTAATATGGACATTGGAACTTGTTTTTCTTACTTTGATTAGGGAAGCCATTTCCCTTATTTTGAAGGAACATGTTTTCCTAAGGAAAAAATTTTCAAACTTTTTAGCCAAACGAACGTGACATAATATGAAAACATTTTTCGGGAAATGTTTTCCTTCATGCTGAACACTCCCTCAATGTTTTTGAAAGAAACGTTATGATTTTGCGTTTTCCTTACTTGTTTTTCTAGTCGGATTTATTGTGATAAAGGATATGAGTAGCTTATGTTTTTCAAGTTGGATTTATTGCGAAAAATGAAGAACAAGTAATTTTCTTAATCACTTAATTGCATTTAAATTTACTTAATGATGTATTTACTGCCAAATGAACATCAGTTGCTGTTTGTGGTTCCTTCAGTGTAATGTTGTAATTCTGGAGTTTCCTGCTGTTACTGTTTTCAAACTTCCCCTTTGCTTGCTAACTAATTTAGGAATTATCAGTTTGTACCTTCACATGGTTTCATCTGCTATCAGTCGGTTTTGATGACGCAACCTTGTCCGCTATTCAGGTCTTAGCAAACGTACTACCTCAGAAGGGCTTCGAGAGGCATTTGCCAAACATGGTGAAGTGGTCCATGGTTCGTTTTACTTGTATCTTACGTATCTTACTGGGTCAAAAATAACATCAGAGAGCATATGATGAAACAGTAGACATGTATTTATGTAGTATGTAATGCTTTTGCAGCCAGGGTGGTGACAGATCGTGTATCTGGTTATTCTAAGGGTTTTGGTTTTGTCAGATATGCATCTTTGGAAGATTCTGCAGCTGGTATAAAGGGCATGGATGGTCAGGTGAGTTATTCTAATTTACTTGTGCATAGCGTTGTGGGTCCAAAATTCTGCCTATTGACCACCAGCAGAACGACTAAAATAAGGTTATATAGTTATCTACTATATGAAAATTGGCATCTTCATTTTTTATTTATGATTTGGAGTATCATCTAAATTGTTGTGCTTATCATGAGAATAGTGGATGTTGGGTATCATGATAAAATTGAGATGCTTGAACATTTGTAAAGTTTGACAAGAATGACCTGAAACTTTTGGATTGGAGGGCCCAATATTCCTAAAAATAACTTTGTTCTCGTAGCTAGAAATTCTGCTTTTATAATTTAGAGAACACAATTAACTTATAAGCATCAAGTGCAAAGGCTTCTATTTTTCATGACCGAAGAACTGAAAGTAAACGAGTAGTAAGACCTTGCAATTGCGATGATGGAGAACCTTATGTTCTATATTCATATAGAAACCAAAGGAGCATGCATTTTGAGTTGCAAACTAAACTAAGCATCTCCCATATGGACTTGTGTTTCAGTGTGGATATGAGTAGCATTACAGGTGTGGAACTTTTTTCAAAGTGGTTTTTGACTCATTTTCTTGTGTTTGCTATGCAAATAAAAAGTACTATCCTAAAAACATTTGTATATATTTAAAATAAAACTTTGAAGATGGGCTGGTGACGTGGTGGGTAGGGGTCGATGATTGAATTCTTTTTTTTGCTTTAGGTGGTAGCCATCTGGACTCTACCTTTTGATTTGGGTTGAGGTTGGGTGGGTTGCAAGGTGGTTGGGGTGGTGTAGGTGAGTGTTGGAGATAGGGTAGTTGGAGTGGGGGTGAATAGGGGTGGGTTTGTATCACGACTCAATTTTTCAGGCTATGATGGCACCTACGAATCCTTATGTAGGTAAGCGTAACCCCAAGCCCGAAATGACAAGTAGCGAGCCTATAACAGAAAGGAAATGAAGTAGAACGCAAAGAAGCCGAAAGTAAAGACAAGAAGGAACAAAAGAAATGAAATATATGTATATGCCAACTTAAGACCTAATATCATCCATACAAGAGCTACTACAATCCGGAGTATAAAAGGGTATAAAATGAATATATGCAAGACTGTCAATGAGTATATGCAACTGTGACAAGTCCAAAACAGAAGGAGATGGATCAACCCTGGTTGGAAAGAACTCACCCAATATCTATGAGTCTAAAAAGCTGTGCACGAGGTGGCGTCAATGGCGATGCCTCACACTAGGATTTGCATCAGAAAAAATGAAGAAGTTTACTGTGAGTACCAAAAACAACGGGTACCTAATAGACATTCTGACTGGTTCATACAGTATGCAAATATAATAAAGTGCGAGAAGTGAACAAGGTAAAGTCACAAGGGCCTAAAAGAACAATAACTAGTAACTGACTGAAACTAGCAGTAGATATGGATAAGAGGTCAATTCAGGGTGTATGCTTACCTTGAATCATATGACAATAATAGGTCGTAAAGCACATTAAAGAAGAGTAAACCAAAAACCCTAACTAAAAAGGTAAATTGAGTAACTCCGAGGGGATAAAGAAACTATTTCATACACTAGGTGAGGATGATCTGTCTAGCAACTAATAATCTAGCGTGAAGACATAAGTAAATATAATCTAATTATAAGCTCACTCGGCCCCATAAGTTCGGAAGGTACACAAGAGTAAACAAAACCCAATTTTCCCCTATAAGCTCGGAGGGTACAACCAAGGTGGAAAGCTGTCATGGAATGCAATATGAAGTGTGAATCATGTCCAGTAGAACCATATGCTCCTCTTTCGGCACTCAAGGCTCACGAAGGAAGGACCGGAGGACTCAAACCGTATACCTTATACTTTATCGCATACTCCGTCCATTGTTGCCCCTCGGTTCAGATTGGCATGGACTCTTGAGGACTCGAATTGCATACCCTGCCCGGACTCAAACCAGGACTAAAAGGATGTCTAGAGTCAGTACCAGGTGCCCAAACTCGAACTAGGTTTAAAATAAGTGAAAAGACAATATTAGATGCCCGGACTTAAACTGAGTCTAAAACAAGTGAAGTATCCGGACTAGGTGCCCAGAATTGATTCAGGTTTAAAACATTTCATTTTCTCTCTTTTATAACCCAAAAATCTCATGCCGTACCTCTTTGAAACCGATTTCTGGTAAAAAGTTAAATAGTGTCTTAATGCCATAGTATCAATGTCTTGTGGATATGTAGCTAAAGTGAACATGGAAATAGAAGAGAAACTTATGAACAGTTCAAAGGCAATCACCCAACCGGGTAATAATCACTGAAAGATCCTCAAAACCCCAAGGAATGCCACAGGAAACCAACTACTACCTCAAACCTAGACTAATGCCAATAAGGTACACCTCGAATCTACCCGACACTTGGAGCTAAGCTCATAGAAAAACAACTAACTATCCTAAGAATCATGGTAGGGCTCTATACTAAACCTACTAACCAAGTATGGATGAAGATAATAAAAGGGAAAAGGACATTACTAAGCCTAAACGTCTCATCTAGGGGAGTAAATCATCATAGGAAAAAGTAAGCCGTAGCTTACCTGGAGTCCAAGCACTATGCTTGTGATCACAAAGTAGTCAAGTCTCCTCGATAAGTCTCCAAAGGAATTCCTGCAATGATCTACTCGTCAAGATAACAACATTTTGTCTTTCACACATTTTTCAGTCCTGCTGTTACCGTTTCATGTCGGAGAACGTATACTATTTCGTGCACTTTTAATGGTGTTGATCGTTTGTCACCAGCATTATCACCGAATGCCGTTGCTTACCATTGTTGTTCCATTTCTCTTCGCCGCTGTCGCCGGTTTTGAACAGATCTTTCATTGGTACTGCTTGATCTCTCTCACCTCTGATGAGAACGCACTATCCTCCATTCGCTGTACCCACCGCAGCAACAACAACACCACCCGTGGAACCTCAACCACCAGGTTGTCGCCACCACAGTGCAAATCTTCCATTGCCACATCAGCGCTGCCTTTTCACCTTCGTCTAGGCAAATAGTACGCCGGCGACCTTGCTTCGATGGCGACTAGAGAGTAGATTCTCTTTCTCTCTCCCCTCCCTTGTCTCTTTTTCCATCGCTCCCCTTTTCTTCTTCGATGAGGGTCCAACAACATTTTCTTGGCCTGAAAGAGTGGGATAGACTGAAAAATATTGTCGTTTTTTCCAAGAACAGACCGAGATAGGAACCCACAGAATGTCTCAACAAAATCCAGTGACTACCGACGAACACCGGAGAACTTCGACGACGGCAACAAAGATCATGTTCTATTTTTTTTCATCAAGATTTGAAGCGCTACACAAGTACCATCTAAACTTTATTGTATTTTTCAGTTGACATCAGGTTTTGACCTTCTGTTACTACTAATCTGTGTACATTTGTTTTGTGATTCTTCACTGCCTTTTCTTGGTATATACTACTGTGACATAGGATTATTTGCTATATTGTTTCTACTATGTTTTAGAAGCTATACTTGATTTAATATTGTTGTTTCTGTTTTCTTTTGGAATAGTTTATTGACTATAGTTTCAGATTATTTTTCGCCTTTTAAGTTTGAGTTATTAATTGGTGTGTTTCGCTGTTTCTCTGACTATATTTCTTGTTTTTTCTTCTGAATGATGCCTTTAAATGGTAGATATCTTGCTGTGGTTGTTCTTGATCGGTGTAGTAGTGAATTGGTAAGTGTTTTCTGGTATGCTAGTTCGTAGGGTTTCTTAAGTTGGAGTTGGGGTTAGTGCTAAGTGTTTTGAGTATTGTTGTGCTAGTTTAATTGGTTGAGTAGGTCTCTTGATTAATTTGCACTCTCTTTAGTGGCTTTGGTTGATGATGGTTAAGTAGGGTCATTTTATCGGTCAGGTTCGGGTTTCGGGTTGGGGCCAGGGCTAGGTTTAGGGGCAGGGGCAGGGGCAGGGGCAGGGGCAGGGGTCGGGGGACAGGAAGGGTACCTAGAGCAGGGTCCTGAAACATAGGTACTTTGCAAGGTAAGCCCATAGAATTAGTGAAGATTTTTAGGACGAAAAGGATTAACATTAGCCTGCACGATCCAAAATTCGGGTCATGATGGCGTCTACAACCCTCCATTTGACAAGCCTAACCCTACAGCCCGGAGTGACGTGCAAAGGGCTATATACACTCGAATCATCCAAACATAAAAGAAAAAGCTATGTAAAAGCGGAAACAAAAGAAATATATATATAACCCAAATCCCAAAATTCGGTGTCAATGACTCGTGACGCTACTACACAGAGTATCCAAAAGATAAAAAATATATATATATATACAAAACAACTCCTGCAAAAGTGAAACTACATTGGGTTTGCTATAGACAAAAAAAGTAGGTTGAAAATCAAGAAAATTACAGTCAACTGGGACGACAAAGCTCACTGAAATTTCCGCAAACATCTGTATCTACTCCGCACGATCTCGGTGTCTCTGATAACCCCTACTGGTATTTGCACCGCGAAAACGCTACAGAAGTGCAGCATGAGTACCAAATAAGGTACCTAATAGGCATCGTAGGGCCGGTCGAGATAAAATAAAGTACAAATAAGAAA
>JBDJHY010250889.1:0-10667 GCA_039654485.1 Withania somnifera
TTCAAGCTTTATTAGTGTTCATCTAGGCTTAGGAATAGTCAAATAGCAATAGGTTTACTTCTATTGTTGATTTTGAACTTCTTAAGATGAATTTCATTTCGAGATACTCATTTGTGGAACTAATTGGGTTCATATTTAGATGAATTTCATTATATTCCCCCTTAGTTAATGTGGAGTCAATTAACTATTCAATTTTTACTTCTCATCCCCCCCCCCCCAATTTCTCAATCTATCCTTTATTTCCATGTATTTTATTTTTTGTCTTTTTCTCCTGCATTCTCTTGTTCTTCATTGTTCATAGAATTCATGGTTCGTAACCTGGATCATATCAATCAAAGTCTCCACGGACTTCTCCATCAAACTCACAAACTTCACATTTATGCTCACAAGGACTATCATAGCCCTCATAGTCATCACTTTTGTATTCTTGATTTTCGTCATTCTGTATTCATGATTTTCGTCATCACCTTACCTATATTGATAATGCTTGGACCTTGGGGTTCGAAATGAAGGAAAATAAAAATGAAAACAAAGAGATAAATATATTTGAATTCTTCGAATTTGTGAGAAAACAAAGAATTTTGATAAATAAACCAACAAATAGAATTATTGGTACACCCACAATAGTGACAAATTGATGATCGATTAAATGAATAAGTCTTGAAGAAATTAAAAGATATAATATCTCCTAATTACTCCCAAAAACCAATAGACAATCGATATGCCTACGACATCTACTAGCAAGCTACAATTAACCTGCTTTTGGAATCCTCCCGGTAACACTAACTACAAGCTTAAAACCTATTAATCCATAGGCTTTAGAAGAACAATATTCTTAATTCATGCAAGTCTACTAATCAATTTGAAAAACTAGATATTTATAGAGCCTAAGTTTTCATTATTATACTTGGGCCCAAAAGTTACCCCTAATATTAAATTGGCCCCCATACTTTTGGGCCTCGTCACTTTAAGCTCCAAATGACTTCCAAAGTCATTTAAAGCTCCATTTGGTCACTTTGGTGCATGCATGGCTTGGATCCTTGGAAATGCACATTTTATTCTTCCTTTGGTTATCATGTAATGCTTTGAAGCTCCATTTGGTCCCTTTGGTGCGTGCATGGCTTGGATCCCCAGTCTATCACGTTTGGTGCTTCCTTAGGCTGTATCATTCTCCCCTTTTTGGAAAGGATTCGTCCTTAAATTAGAGGGATAGACTATAAAACAAAGGATTAAAACACCCATATTTTCCTCATAGTATGAGAGTTAGAACACATTTTAGCACCACCAAACATAAAGCTAATATAATACAATTAAATGGGCAACCAACAAGTGAAAGACAAGTGATGCATACAATGGATATGGGGTCAAATTGTAAAAATACCATTCCCTTGGAGTATGCACCTTAATCAAATCCAAAAAATTTATACTGCTATG
Organism: Withania somnifera; assembly: GCA_039654485.1. Lineage (NCBI taxonomy): Eukaryota > Viridiplantae > Streptophyta > Magnoliopsida > Solanales > Solanaceae > Withania > Withania somnifera. Next base: position 1,435 of record JBDJHY010250889.1, read on the forward strand.
GTTAGACCAAATATGTGCATGAACAAAATCTTATTGTAAGAAGTAATACCAATGACTAAGCAGTATACCATTACTAAAGCAAACAAATGGAATATAGTAACACCTTGTAAGTACAATCAACTAGTAAAAATCAAGTGAGGCACACAAGGGATACCAGGGTCAAACGGGTAATAGTGCCTTCCCATTGGTGCATACATATCACTCAAACATACCAAACTTAGAACCTTATGGCAAGGCAAATCGTATGTGTGAACAAGATAAAATGCCACACGGTAACACAAGTAATGAGCTAGTGTACAATCACAATTAAGAATCATGTTGAATGAAGTAATAACTTATGGGTACACACCATTCATCTCATCTGCCAAAAATAATAGCATACGTCTATAACATGAATTCCAAATATATGAAAGAACATGAGCAAATGCAAAGAGATAGAAAGAGTAACAAACAAGTATGCCATCAGAAGAATTTGAAGGGCATCATATCTTGTAGGCATACTCTAAACAACTAATCAATTACATAAAATATAAATATAACACTAACCACTATGTCATTGTATAAAACAAGATAATAGAGGAAACGAGCTATGAATTCAAATCAATTCAATGAGAACTCACATGCATATTTACAAAGTAGTTTCAGATATCTACCCAATTTGATCAATTCAAACCTAACACGTGAATATAAAATGAGGGTCGTTACGTATTCTATAGTTTGCTCTTTCACCCAATTTCCTTAGAAAATATCTCATACAAAAGGTACTTGATAATAGAAAAGTAAGGTTCCGATATGCAATAAGATCAAACAAAGCATAGAGCCATCCCAATAAGGTGGGTCTCCTCTCCTCAAATATTCAAGCAAGCCCTCGTAAATCCAATCATGCAATTCAACTTGCCTAACCCCAAAAAGTGTGAAAAGGAGTAAAACACAAGCAATAGGCCACAAGGATGACCCATGGACTCTCATTAAAATTCAATAAATTGGGATACACATGTCGGATCCCACGCCAAGAAAGCCCATCGATATCATGCAACATATAAGTAGGAAGGGGATAAAAAAGAATGTAATGGAGAGAAAAAACAATCTCATACCAAGATACGACCTATAAGATTAACTCATAATGCCTCCAAGGAAAAATTAGGATAGTATTTAGAAACATACCTCTAGTAGGAAGCCTAGTACGATAACACTCAAAAAGTACCAATCGTGGTAGACCTATACTTCTAGGTCTAGCCATGACTTCCTAATCTGTGGATTCTATAGCCGCAAAAATTGGAGCTTACAGTGCACAATTGTGGGCCAAAGGAGGTAAATACATGTTTGAAATAACTTGGAATGAAACCTGAGGACATTAGAAGACTTTGGGGAGCTAATGTACCCGAACCCAAAGTTCAAGGACCTATTTTTCACATTAGGTCACTTCTGGGCCTAATTGTAATAATTCAAACTGGAAGTAGTATAAATACATTATCTTTTATTTTTGGAATTAATTTACTTTGAATGACTGAGTTTACTTAAATTTTGGTTATATCTTAGCATAACTAGTTTAGTTTATTATAGCTTGGGTGGATTCCTAACCTATCAATATCGTAGGTACTTGTCGAATAGCTAGGAGTGGATGTATCTCTTGGTTGTTTGAATACTATTTTTTTGATAAATAATAAAGTTATTGCATTCATGGGTGTATCATGTGTATCGATTTGTTTTTTGTTTTGCATTTGGGTAAGGTTAATTTAGATTATCATGAATTGTTGGTGGATTCCATCGATTCTTGATAATTTAATTATTTTGAATCGTGATTGCATATCTTTTGTTTCCACACTTCGTTCATCTATTGAGATCTCAATCTGAGAGATCTCTAATGAGATTGGGGTTATGAATCACAACACAAGTTTTAGAGAGAATGACACAAAAACAAAAGATATACAAAAGCTTAAATAACTTACCAGTTTATGGGTAGCAAGAGACTCTATAACCTTACCTTCCAATTGAACCAAGAAAATGAACAAAAATGCAATAAAAAATTCAATGAAAAACATAAATCATCAAATGAAAGACCTTCGATTTAATTTAAATAAAGAAGTTAAAGAAGAAACTAGATGAATCCACCTCTAATCAATAACTAAGCTATAAACTATGAACTATGCTAAAATAGGGCAATGGCTCACAACATTTTTCAAAATTCGCTACGTCTAATTAAATAAAGTCATCTATTTAAAGATATCATAGTCTCCCCAACTTCTCCCAAAAGTAGTAGAATTTGGAAAGTTTTCCTTGATTAAAATTGAGTAGAATTGGGATAAATCCAAGAAAATCTTGAAACTTCCTAGCCACTTATTTTTCTTCTATTGTTTGTAATTTTTTCTCCTTAATTGAATGGAATTGGATCACTCTCATTCGGCTTGGTCTTGGCCGATTTAGGCTTCTAGTTGTTCGATTATGTATGGTCCTTCTTGGGATTCAATTATTGGTACCTTTAAATTCCAAATGTTGTAAATTGTCCAGTGGGTTATGTATAATGTCCCCCATGCATCCCACTTGTTTATCATATCATGAAAAGCCTTCAACTCTTTAGCTTGACTTCTTGTAAATGATCTTGAAGTGTGATTGCATTCTATGTTAGCTTGGTCGCCATCCATGATTGTATAATTCTCCCCTTCTTGATAAGATCCTTCCTTGAATCTAAACCTACAAAACATGGAAGGGAATGAATACAATACCTTTACTAGCCCCAAAACAATAATAAGATCATCAAATGGTGGATGGTAGTAAGCACAACAAGAATTAAGAATTCTAAAATGGTCACTATTATGATACGTCCAAGCATCAATATATGTGAAACAAAATAAATATCTACCAAAATAATAGACATTTTACTACTCATGAATGCTATACAAAAGGGTAAGACTAAAGACTCTATATAATTTGGACACAATATATGCAAGCACATAATTATTCTATCTTTCAAGTAGTATATGTCTTCCCTTGAGTCAAGAACTAAAATTTTTCCCATGGCTAGATGTTATCAACATGTTTAGTATAGTTTAAAACTCTAGTCCATGCATTAGCCCTAAGCAAATATATGATCTCCAACATGCTAATCTCAGGGTAAATATTTCCTACACAGTCTGTAGCATATCCCATAACCTTTCATTGTACCTCTCCAAAGCTATTGTGCAATAGTAATCACATTAGACCACATGAGTTCTATGGGAAAATTCAAGAGTGATATACCTTACCACTAGGGCTTTTGAAATTCTAACAATAAGTATAATCGAAGAATACCTATCATCTTTAGGCAAATAGAAGTGTAAAATATCTAATTGAATTAGTGGAAAAGATGGTTTTATATATTGGTTCTCCTCTTCATGAGTCCTTCCTTGAAAATACTTCATACACGAGTCAAGAAATTAATCAAAGTTATCAAGGGAAAGAGTTCTACCTTTAAAACCATGAACTTTAGGCAAAACTCTATACGATAATCTTTCGTCTTTGAGACTGGCACCATTGATATACTCCATATCAAAACATTACTTGTAATGTTGACCAAGAATTAACTCACACTCATCATATGTAAACAAACAAAAATCATCACCATGGTCAAACGAGAAAGGTTTATAAACACATGTATTAACAAAATTCTCTATTATCTTAATAAAATTCCTAGTTGCATACATTACATATTTCACATTAACAAATATTCATTATATGTAAATGGGTAATAAAGAAAGGTATCTCTAAAATTATCATCAAACACTAGGTTTTAGATCTCCTTACTCTTAGCTGAACTACATCTATAAATAGGATAGTTCTGAATTTGAGACTGGGAATTAAGTCAATTTATTGCACAATCATTTGGTGGAAGACTCATGGGCGAGCCTTCCAAGCACAAATGAATAGCCCAGATTTTTCTAACCTAAGCTATCAAAAAACAACCCCCTAAGCAGTCCACTTTCCATTAGGCGAAGCCCTTGGATGACCCACCTCGTACTAGGAGAGCTTCCTCCTTCCACCACCCAAACCAACCCCTTAAATAGTGAGTTCATGGATAGGCTACACCATATTAGTCCATCCACCTTTTCATAAATGAGTCGTCTACTAATCCATATGATTCATCTTTAACTTGTGCAGGTCGTCCTTACCTTGGATGAGCTGTCTCCTTCATAGAAGAGCCACCCTTTTTCTATCTAGCCAACAGCCAAGCCATGGGAGAGCTGTGTCCTGAGACGAGACACCCAACTCTAAGGAAATTTCCCAACTTTTTCAAGAGGTGTATAATGGTGTAATCCTCCAGATTTTAGTTTCCCTTTCAGTTTCTCGTAACTTCTTTACTAGTTATTATTTAGTATTAGTTCATGGTAATTAGTACTAGATGTTTGTGTCCCTTTTAATTCATACTAGTTTGTTCAAGCATTTGTCGTTTTACATTATCGTAGATATTTCTTTATTCTAGTTCGTTTTGCTTATATTGTTAGTTTGTTGTTTGAGTTGTCAAAGATTCATTCTTCCACAAAACTTAAAAACCTTGAGTTTTTTGTGAAAAGCTAGTTCTCTATCAACTTTGGGAATGAAGCCTAAGAGGTTAGTTCAGTAATACATATGAGTGATGTGAGGAGGTTTTATTTATAACTTATCTGCTCATGTTGTAGGTACTCTCAAATAACTTACAAGAAAAACATCTTCTATTACTTCGTATGGGAACGAGGAATTGGATCCTGATATGAACACTTCCCATGGATTAAGGATAGTCATAAAGGAACTCCTTCAAAAGGAACTTGACCAAAGAGAGAACTTATTCCATACGAGGTGTTGGGTAAAGGAAAGGCTGTGTAGCTTAGTCATTGAAAGGAGAAAATGAACATTACTACAAAACAACATCCCAAACCTTAAAACTCCAATGGCTTAACATATCGGCTGAAGTAAAGGTAACCTCGCAAGTAGTTTTAAACTATAGCATGGGCAAGTATAAAAATATAGTATGTTGCAATGTTATACCTATGTAGTCTTGTCATGTGTTTCTTGGTAGGACCTGGTTAATTGATAGGGGTATCCAGTATAAGATTAAGTCCAACAAATACTCATTTGTGTTTAGAGGACAAAAGTATACCCTTGCAACATTGCTACCCAATCGAGTGAGTGTGGATTATAAGATAATGAATGAGCTCAAGGAAACAAATAAGAGGGAGGAGAGTGAAATTAAGCAAAGGGAGAAGATCTTGGATCAAGAAGTGGCGTCACATGTGCTAGAAGAGCCAAGAAGTAAGTTGAATAGTGGAAATAAGGAGCACTCTTTAGTGGGACTTGTCAACAGAACACCCGTGTTGGAAACTAACATAGGTACTAGAACTTTGCCTAGTATTTCTTCTCATCTTTTGCAGGTACATGAAAAAAAATTCCCTTGGAGAAGTAAAAAAAATTCCTCACCCACAAAGGAATGAAGTGTCTTAATGCATGGAGAACCATGGTGCACTTGAAAATAAGTTCTTTAAGAAAAAGGACAAGGTAAAGAAGATGCTTCATATATGCCTAAAAGTACAGTAGCTACACCTAATACTTATATTATTGTGAATGAAATTAATCATGGTGTGAGTGTGAGTAGTGGCTTAACTACCTTCGTGATTAATGAGTCTTTTCCTTGTGTTGACAATGTACAAGTTGGGGTTGTGGGGACACTAGTTGATCCTTTAGATGACATAATTGATTATTCTAACAAGAACAATTAAAGTCCACCTAGTGTTGACACATGTGCCTTGATTGATAATGCTTTGTCATGTAACCATTGCTACAAAGTGATACTATTCTTGTTGAGAATGTGCAAACACTAATTTATCTTATTGATAATTGGGTTGACTTCTCATGTGAGGCCAGTTCATGTCCACGTAGTGTTTCTACATATACTCTAAATGATAGTACATAATATTTTTGGTAATAATAATGGCCAACTTGGTTTTGAGTATGCTCCATTAGTTAAGAATATATGTGATTTGTCCAATGAGCCTGAACTTAGTGATGAAATTAGTAAAGTTTATCGTGTAATTGAGAGTGAATCCTTGAGCAAATCATGTGTTGAGAGTCCTATTGCCTATGTTATTCTTAGAGATATTGTGCTTAATGAAGTGTCAAACATAGATGTTGGCCTTTTTGAGAATGAGCTAAAATGTATCAAGTCTTATTCTTTGATTGATAGTTCCCTCTTCAAATATTATTTTTATTTGGATATGATAATAAGATCACTCCTAGTTAAACACCTAGTGGGGTGCAACATGAGGAGGTGGAAACTCGTCTTGAGGGTTACCATATTTATGAATACCCATTATGGTTTGAAGATATCCCTCCCAATGTTGGAAATCTCTTCCTAGAAGGTGAGATACACTTGTAGGGAAGGACCATTTCAAAGTTAAAGGTGTACTTGGTTCTTATTTTTCTACTCTTTCCTCCTTGTGTATCCTAAAACCTGAAGATATGCCAATTAAGGACGCCTTGGATGAAGTTGACTTAAGAGAGCTTTTTTTTTATTACCTATTTTCATATAAAGATATTATATTGGTATGACTTATATAATATATGCAAGTAAGGGCTCCATTGGGGCAACTGGGTGTTCTTTTAACCCAACTGATTGTGAATTTTTCCAGTTGATCCAGGAGATACCTTTTTTTTATATTGTGATTGGATGAGCTTGGTCGAGATGCTAAAAAGGGAATAAATGGGGTTAATCTACGGTACCATCTAGGTATTACCCCATGTGTGTTTCTCATTGCCACCTTCAAGGGGATAGACAAGTTCGATTATGTATTTGGAATCCATGTGGAAGCCCAATCCTCTTAGAGCATTGTTGGGGAAAGAGAGGTGGTCTATTTCCACAAGGCAACTTATTTTCTTCTTTTGTTGTCTCCTCCTTTGATGCTGTACTTGGAATGATTCCTAATCCTAGTTGTGAGTTTATAAGTAGATGTATGTTAAAGGGAATTGGTTTCCTTATCACCTCTCTATAATACCTCTTTGCGTATGATGACACCCTTTTGAGTTGGGGTTAGTTTGTTATGGAGGTTCAAGTTCCATGTGGATGGTCAATTTTCACTATTTCAAACCACATGTGTCTCTTCTAGATTGTTTTTTTTCCTACTTTGAGGATTCTGTTGATCATGACCCTTGGGATATAAAAGTTTCTCATTCTTTATACTTTATCATATTTGTATGGATATAGCAAAAGAGTTGGTTATCTGTGGAGGTTTACAATTGTTGGTGCATTTGCATTTACACTAACCATTTTCCTAAACCTTATATTATGAGGAGAATTTTGTTTTGTATTTTTTCTTTGCTGTTCTCAGGTTTGAATTTAAGGAAGAATCATTTTCAAGAAGGGGATACAAGAACGTATCATCATATATGTGAGTTTGATTCCTATGTGTATAAGATGGACAACCGGGCCAATAGGACTTCTATTGTTTTCCTTTCATATTGTGCCTTCCCATTTGAGTCCGGTGTTGGTTTCCATTACCTTTAGGGTAATGAAGAGCTTGGTCTTTATGACAAGATTAATATGGGTTTCATTATTGGCATGCTTTGTGAAGTTAATAGTAGTAACACTTTTTCAATATTTTACGATTATCATTTGGTGTTACTACTTGATCTTGTGGACTTGAATGTCATTTATATGCCAATTTTTTTAAATACTACCTTTGCATTTGGACTAGGGGATCATTTTAAGCCATTTGTTTCCTTATGTGGGATGCGAATTTATTCATGCTAACTAATTTCTAACCCACATACCTTGAGGAAAGTTGTGGTATGTGTTCTACTTTGTCTTGTAGGTGTTCGCGTGGGTTCGAGGATGAATCCTTTTCAAGAAGGGGGGATGATACAAGAATGGAAAGCACCAAGCATGCTACCCAGGGGATCCAAGCTATGGACAACATGAAGGCACCAAACGGGACTCAAAGATGCATAGTCGCACACAAAAGAAGGCAGAGGACTCAAAGATGCATAGTCGCGCACAAAGGAAGACAATCTCAGTTTTAGAAGATAGCTTGGGAATGATGGAATACTTCAAGGGCTTGAGTTAATGAGACCCAAACTTGAGGGATTAATGTGACAACTTTAAGACTTAAAGGACTGTTTTGTCATATTGAGTTATTTTTGTGTTCAATTGTATTTATTAAATAATTATACTACTATAAATAGGTAGTTTTCCATTATGTTAGAGAGGCTTTGTTGATTACTCATTGAAACTCCTTTTGTGAGCCTAGTTCATAGCCTAGCATAGCTTAACGTAAATTAACACATTCTTATTGAGTGATTGAGGGTGGATTACCTTAGTTACGACTGTAACTTTATTGAACATTGAATCAAAGGATTTTTGTTTTTTGGATTCAATTTTGGTTTACTTGATGGCTTGTTGGGATTTATATCAAATTCATAGGTTGAATTAAAAGGTTAGAGTAACCAGACCCTTGTTTTTCATAAAGCGGTGAGTTTGTTGTAAGTTTCTACTTTTATTTTCTCTTTTTTTCTTTCTCCCCATGGTTTGTGCACCTCGTATATGGATCCGCATCATCAAGGAGATTGGAAATTGAAATTGGTAAAGATTGGTTGAGAATTGAAGGATTTTCAAATTTTGAGACCTCTATTAATAGTGGTCCTCAATGCTTGAAGGAGAAGGAGAAGGAGAATTTTGGGATCATAATTAGGTTGAACATTTGAAGATAAAAAGATTAGAATTGTGTTCTCAAATTCATAAATACCATAGAGATCAATTTTCAATCAATTTCGAGTTTTATTGATTAAGTTTGGAATTTGGTCTTCTTGATAGAAATTCGTAAGTTGTTGTTGATGATCTTAAAATTTTACGTTATTTGATCCAAATTATTTGTGAATTGAGTTGGAAAAGGTATTTATACATGTGAAATTACTATTTGGGGATAGTACAAGGTCACAATACCAAGAGGGACCACAAAACAAAAATCTAGTCAAGGCTCTAAAGACTTTTGTCCAAGACGATGGCCTGTCATCCTAGACGAAGGTCAAACAAGGTGGAGGTGGTCACTATCACATGGATGGCATAAGGGAAATTTTTAATATTTCTCACTGGATTACACATCGGTGGGATTTTAGGGACGGTAGTCCTCCCCCTACATAGAGGTCAAGTATGATGTAAAAGTGATCCAAATTTGTTCTAAGCAACTTGGAATTATTCTCCTTCTACTCATATCAAGGTATAATTATTTATTTTC
>JBDJHY010250900.1:0-10667 GCA_039654485.1 Withania somnifera
GAGGTGTGGGTCTATGAGGAGAGTCAACTCTTTGCTGTTATGGTATGGTCTCCGATGTGGGTTCTAAGTGAAATGTTTAGACACACTGTCTCTCCTCTCAAATGTATATGCCTTGGGTTCTATTATTCTCACCCCTATGCATTTATCAGGTGTTGTACTCTCTCGGCTTAAGGGGGAAGTCATAATAAATCCTACTTTGTCTTTTTTAGCTGAACAGCAGGATGAGGCGTCAAGTAGGTCATGGATGATTTCTTTTATTATGCATACCCAGTGGTCAGTTGTGGGACGATTTGGGTTATATTTTAGGGCTGACTTACTTTATTGCCTCATAAGTGTTATTTTTCTTTGGTATATGTTACAATATTACACTACAGTGATAATATGGAGGCTAGGTATGCTTTCTATCATTTGTATCTCTAATTACGAGGTGGTTTCATACATTGAGATTACAGTACATAGAATTATTCATTTATGAGTACTACCTTTATTATTGAATCTTAGCTTCTTATACATGTTCCTATTTGGTGGTAGTTTCTCATTATTTCTTTCTATGCACTGCTTTACTTAGTTGTATTAGACTATTTATGTTTTCTCTTCCTATTGCTTTTTTATCGTATCTTCCTCCTATTGTTATCTACTTAATTTTTTCCCTAGCAGGCTATGTCCTAGTTTTTATTTTGTCGGAGCTTGTATATGTTGTATATTTTTCTTTTGTATACTTTGATATTGTAACTCCATATACTATTGACACCATGTTTTGGGATGGGTGTATGTATATTTTACTCTTTTTGCTATTTTCTTCTGTTCCTTTCTTAGTAGTATGGTTGTGTTTAGTTATGGCCCATTGCTGGTCACCCCGGGCGGTAGGGATAGGATTTACTACAAGTCGGTTATAGGCGCCATCATGACCTAATTTTTGGGTCGTGAAAACACCATATAACTTCATGGGAAGAAGAACAACAACAAAAAACACGAGGTTCTGAACAGTTTTTGGGTAAGCAACATTGATTTGCCATGTTATATAAGGGCCATCAATGGTATTTTGGATTGAACTTGCAACTTTACCCATTTCATTCAGGATATCTAACTTATTGATATGGAAAACCATGAGGGGTTAGTTGGAGCCTCTTCTTAGTATTTGTACTCCCCCTGGATTGCTCTAGGGGACATAGATTAAGAAAAATTATACTATAGCCACATTTAAACTCGCTACTGGCTTAACTTTTTCAGTAGCAACCTTATGCCATACCAACACGAGTTGATCATCCAGCATCATAAGATTGTACTAATCTCGTGATTGTTGATGATTCCCTTGAGGGCAAGGTAACATAGGATACTTTAATTGAGGCAACACCTATAAGCTCTACGTGTAATGAACCTCATGATATTTTTTTTTTTTTTGGAAATTTACCTTTTTTCCCTTTTCCTGTAGTTGCATTATTATAAGCAAAGTCCAGTTTTTTTATTGGAAATGGAAGATAATTAAGAGAAATTTTAGTGAAATTCTTAGTTGTTAAGCTTAAAGTGTGAAATAAATGACTTTAGTCAACATTTCGAGTTTGGCACCTTGGACAAGAAATCTGTCAGTTCCGTCAATTCTAGAATGTGGAATATGGTCCTGGAATATCTTTGCCTGTTGTTTTTACCCTTTGTTGTGATTTTGGGTAGTTTTGTGGGATAAGTTGGAAATTTAGAAGGAACGGTTGAATTGAGTCAACATTCGAAGTTAGAGTGCTCTAATGCAAAATCCGATTGTTTTGTTGCATTAGGGAGTTATTTTTTCTCTAGAATGAGATGTTGTTTATTTTCCATAGGTTCTGAGGAGTTTTATTCTTTTGGGTTAAAAGTGAGTTTACTAGGAATTTAAAGGGTATCAGGTCAAGGAGACCTTAGATTCATGTTTTGATGGTTTAGTGAGTTCGTAATGTTGAATTTAGTATTTTTTATATATGGTTTGTCTGTATAGGATTTTGAATGAAATATGGTGGCCCATTCAGAGTTCTTAAATTAGATGATTTGTAGCTCTTGGGGAATTTCGTTGAGGACCAATTTATCGATAATTTTGACCGATAAATTAGCCTGTCCAATAAATCAGACCTTTGATTTGATAAATCAACCATTTTTCTGATTTATCAGTACCTGTTTGTATAAAAATAAAAACTTCAATTCTCTCACGAACTACTTTGTGAACACCAAATCCAAGGTAATTTCATCAATTTATGCAAAACCAAAAGAGGGAAATCAAGTCTAAATTATTGGGTAATTATTTATATAATTATGTCAAAAATTATGCCTTCAATTTTGGCATGAATTTAACCTTGAAATTATGATCCCTAATTTTAAAAATTATGAAATTTCTCATGATATCAAAAAGGGAGATTTGATATTACAGATGACGAAATGGATTGGGGTTTTTCTTAAACTTGATATTTAGATTCCCTAAGTGATAGTAATATGTTCTTGCAATAAAATCCCAATTTTGACATTGTGGGCCTGTGTTGTATTTTGTGGTTTATATTGCATTTTTACTAGATCATGTGCATTTGGAGGCGTAGTAGAAGGGAAAAACTCAAAATTGATCTTTGTTCATCATTTCCAAAGAAAGTTAAGGTTCTATGGTCTTATTATAAAGTTATTGGGTGCTTTACTTACTTAGTGGATTGTAATTGGGAGAAATGAGAATATTGGTGGTGCCCATGTAGATTAGATCATGTGACCCACAAAGGTGCTATTATCTAGAATGCCAGACTTAAAATGAAAGAATAATTTATAAGGTAACTCCTTTTATTACATTTGTAGCTTGTCTCTTGAGTTGAACATGAAATGCCTTTATTTTGCGTACACGAGTAAAAGTCGACTCTTTTTGTGATAATTGAGATATTTTGTGGATAATACTTAGAAATATAGAGAATGTACCTAATTATGGTGTGATTATAAGATAGTACTACTTCATGATAATTTGATGAGATTGAATTGTGGTGTTGAAATTAAAAGTTTTATTATGGTTTACATGTGATGGATTATTAATCTATTCCAGTTGTAAAATATGAGCCCTTGACGAGGCTAAGTTGATAAAAATGAATAATTTACTTGTGACCTAAGTTATGGCTATGATGAGATAGGAGTCCTGATTGAGAAGGCCTTTGGCTGTAGGTATATGATTGAGGTAATATGAATATGTAAACCTTAATATGGTGTCCTTCAGCAGTAGGTATAAGAGTAGATTTTAAGAATATTGGAAACCTAACTGTGGTGGCCATCGATAACATACATATAACTATGATAATATAAATTTAGAATACCTAACTATACAATTTGTGCTTATATTTAGTATGTTTTAGTAGGAAGGTGAAAGGTTACGTTAGTTTATGTGAAATGGTCATTATAAATGCCCTAGTGAACCATCGCATGGAAAAGATAAATTTTTTAGAAGAACATGTTATCAAGACACTAGTAGTCAAGTAATTATTAAATAATATTTTGAAGGTTAAAAACTTTATTTTTAAATGTAAGAATATTTGCAAGATACTCAAAAGATTGTTATCATGATACTAAACAAATTCACACTTCAGACTATCACAGTTTCTCCGCTATTGCATTTTAGTAAACATACTACCATTATAAAATATGTGCACACAATTCAATGGATTTTTAGTAATGATTATCTTGTCAGTTGACTCTTAACATTATTCACAAAATACTCAAATTCTAGAGTACAATTCTTGTCAAATTTGTAGAATATAGATGATTTATACTCTTACAGGATGAATATTGTTTTAACAACTCTTTTTTATCAAACCTCATTACTTCAATATAGTTGCAATTGTTCTTCCTATAGAGATAAACGTGCAGACACAAAATTAGTTTATCGTGGGTACCCAAATTTTGTCCTTCTTTGATAAAAAAAGGCCAACATCTATGGGTTTCCATAGAGAGTTTATTGAATATCAAAATTTCCAGTTGGCATATTTGCATCCCTCTACTTTATATTAATAACAGCAATGTGAAATATGTTCACAAGTTTTGTTACTTTTAGCAGGCAAATATTTGTTTTTGCTTTTTGATGTTTTCTTCTTCATAAATTCAAGATTTAAAATCTCAGAATCTATGTTAACCCATTCTAAATTATATGTAATTGAACAATTCTTTTGAGAAGTATTTACCTTGTCATCGTCATGCATGGATATGAAACAACAATTTAGAGATTCTTTTACCTTATCTTCAGAATGATCTTCATCATTTTAGGTACTGGAGGTCTTGTTCCTTGGGAGCCTTTGGAAGTTTTTTTTCTTGATATTTCTTTTACTAATTTCCTGATCTTCAATGAGGCATCTTTTTGAAGAAAAATTGTTCCTGGTGTCTAAATCTACATTACTGTGTTTAGTGGAGACAATGTAGATTGTCCTTTTAGAGCAAGAGTCATCTAGGTTATAAGATGAATGGTCTTTTTATTCTAATTAACTTGAAGGATAATGTTTTTCCCTGTCTACTTCATTCTTATTTTTCTTTGATTCTTTTGCTGAGCTATCAATGTTTTACTGAATTCCTTCGTTGAATACAATTTCATTGTGAATATTTTCAAACATCTTTCTTATTTCTTATATATCTTCTCAAAGTTGTTTTTACTTAAAGAGCAGTAAAGCAAGTCTATTACTTTAGCATTAGTTTGTGTATCATGCATGACTTCATAAGTTGATGCTTCTTTCTTATGTTTCTTCTACTTTCATTTCCATGTGTATCATTTGGCCCATCTTCAATAACTAACAAGACTTCATAATCAAAGTATTGAATAAAAGTATTCATCCTATCTTTACATTATTCATAATATAGGTTGTTGAAGCAAGGCAGCCTAGTTACTGATAATCCTTCTTGAAATTTATGTACACCTATTAGTCTCTTGCTATGAAGCTTTGATCACTTTCTGTTAAGAAATGGATAGTATACCTTTCTAAGATACAATTTAAAAATGCTTGGGGGTGAATTGAAATTTTTCCCTTTCACTTGGTCAACTTGTGGCTGATATAGTAGACTCTTACTGCAATATTATGAATAAACCATCTAGAAATATATATAAAGGTAAATGTACAAATGATATTTTTATATTAATTTGGGCTTAAATGAACCTTAATTCGATCCCCTTAGGTTGCAAGAAGTTTCCACTATTTTTCTCTATCCTTTGCAGAGTGTTAAGTCACTCAGTGTTATACTTTTTTACACAAATGATTGAGTCTAAATATGAACCAACCTCTAAAGGATAAGACATCAAAAGAACCTAGGCACACATTGTTGAGTTTGTTATCTCAGTGAATATATAAAACTACTAAGTCTATAATGAGCTCAATGATGTGAAGGTATTTTACGTTACCTTGCGCACTTAAAAACCCTTAAATGGAGTATGTACTTGAGTAATAGTAGCATGTTTTAATGCTTTTATTTAGTATTTGCAAGGTTAAATCAATAGGTGTAAGCATGCAGCAATGATACAAAAAGGGCATTTTTAGCTGGCAAGACAGACTAGACGCTTCCATAGACAAATAGTCTGAGGACAGATGGTTCGCCCAGGGTGCGTTGCCTACTCAAAAGTTCACTGGATAAGTAGTCAACTTAGGCAACCCAGCAGACATTTTGTTCGCCCATTTTGGAACTTCTTATTATAAAGTTCACTAATAAGAAGCCAAAATAGGCGGCCCAATAGATATTTAATCCGCTAGGAGATGGTTCACCTAGTTGGTACCGCTTGTTAGAAAGCTCACTAGATAAGGGGGGTGACAGACGTAAGGATAGACGGAACCATCTGTCACAAGACATAGCACCAGTAGCAGCAACTAACAAGCACACGCTACACCATTTAAGACTCCTACTTATCCTTTATAGGTAGATGCTTTCTAAGAGATAAACAGTAAGATTCCTGAATTTTGGGATGACTCATGATGGGTGAAATCAGGGTTGGGTAAAATCTTTGCATGTCAACTAGTAACTAATTCTAGGGGCCAATATCGATGGAGTATTACAAAGGAGGTACAGATAGGTATGGACCACTTGCCTGATTATCCGAATATAGAGTGAGTTTTCAGAGATTAAAAGTTGGAGTGGATGAACAAACCTCTGGGCCAGTATTACCCTAGCATAGTATGGGATTTCTACACAAACTACAAGGCACACTACAGCAGATCGCTCCAAAGGGCCAAAATTTCTGATTTTGGGGTCCTTGACACTATTAAGGTTCGGTAGATCCCAGTAAATGTGTCACGGGAGTCTACCAATTGATTCCTTTTTGGTTCTGATTATATAGCACCTGCCAACCACCTAGAGTATTTTTGTTGGTATGCCAATAGAAAAACTCAGAGGGCCTATTTGCTAAGGTCTTATTGACATAGATCCTGCATGGTTACATGATCCCCGCCTCCAAATCCAAGTTGGATCGTTGAGGTTCATAGAAAAATTTTGGTGTGCTGTGGCACAAATATGAATCAAGCTGACACGAGTAGAAAAATTGACAGATGAAGATTCTCTATTAGTTACTTTTCTGTTCTCAAAATATAAGTTAAACTTTCTCCGCTTGATACCCAACAAAATCTGGATAAGCGCCATGCGCGAAGGTACTGCATACTCCTATCTGTGTCTTATTTCTACACTCTGTCTGCTAGCCAATGTGCCTATTTTACCAGGCATTAATATGGGTACGGATGCCACAAAGACGCATATTATAGAGAGATCGAAGAATCTCTCTAAAATTGAAGGAAAAAAAGACAAAGGTTGTTGCCACATAAGTTGCCCGGACTAAGACTGGAAGTCCCATAGGTACTGACACTACTGATGCTGCGTTTTCCCCACTTGATCACCACAACTTCAGCACTTCTGGGCCTCAAGGCCTGCCTTCTATCCAAACTTTTTGGTCATTCTTCGCACTCTATTTTTGACTTTATATCGGCCAACTTTTCACGATTTGTCAGAAGGGTGAGGAGGAATGAAACACAGTTGGAAGTATTTT
Source organism: Withania somnifera (assembly GCA_039654485.1). Lineage (NCBI taxonomy): Eukaryota > Viridiplantae > Streptophyta > Magnoliopsida > Solanales > Solanaceae > Withania > Withania somnifera. The sequence continues at coordinate 6,992 of JBDJHY010250900.1, forward strand.
CGGTAGAGGTCGAGCAGCTAATTGACCAAAAGATAAGGACGACTTTGGAGCCATATGACACTATGTAGGCCTGCATTGATAGTATGGAGGATCGTATAAATAAGCTCCCTCGCATGATGAGCCCAAATAAATGGGCGTGGTTTCAGATCAAGTTGGAGCGGCTACATACCAATGTGGCTATGCAACAACAGGGTCATCATACCATGGACACTATATCGGCGAGCTCGATTGATTCAAATGATTAGGATTAAATTCTGATCTTGGTTGAGATGTAGTCAAAAGGAAAAGTCTTTATGGTAGGTGGTGATGATTAAGAGGAAACAGGGAAGAAGTGGAAGAAGAAAAGGATGAGGAGTAGCCTCCATGAGGATGAACATTTGGAGGAGGTATTACGCCCTTCAAAGGAGAGCTTTGTGCTTGATGAGGATCGGAGACAAGTACAGGAAGTCGGTGCATCTACTAGCACTATGCCAGTTGAGACTGAGCATGTCAATATAACATATTCTGCTGTGGTAGATCCATATAAAGCTACTACAGGGGATGCGACATAAGTGTTTCTGTGATGGTAAACTCTCTGTTTATATTTATCTTTTGTGAATTAGGGACAATGCACCATCTTTTTGTGGGAGGGGTTGTATATATCTTTTTAATTATTTATGATGTATAATCGTCCATATTTTTTTATCAAGTCTGAGGGTTTTTATTGGAAGATTCTTTTCCCTCATGCAGACTATTTAGTAGAACTAGCATGTTTAGGTTTATTTTAATGTATTTATTGAACTTTTATCGATGTACTTCATTAGGAAGTAAATACCATTGTATAAAAGTAGTTTCATTATTCAGTCATTTCATTTGATTCACGCGAGTGTTATGTGCATTTCATTTTATAACTATAGTACAGGAAGGGTGTCGTGTATAATTGTAATTTTATCTCTCTATGTCATCTATTAAATAAGTTTGAATTGAGAAAATTAGACACTTGCAAGTGGGGGAGATCATTTTTTGTATTATATATTGTGTCTATGATATCTAGAACTTACCTCATTCATATTGTAGCATAGTTGAAAGTAAGCGACATTAAAATGATCCTTCCTTGATAAATCACTTAAACCTTAAAAAAGTCACCAAAGAAGTATTGAATTCCCAAGTTGAACCCTCATGACTAGTAGAACCAATCTGTTTAAGTACCCTTGGACAAAGAAAACTTAAAACAAAGGGTTTTTAAGGCCCTAATCCCCTATTAAATATTGTGAACCTAGGTGTGGGCATTATAACCCAAGTCTGGGGTGTCTAGGTCACAAACACCACAAAATAATATGTGGTAATTAGTTTAACTTAGCCCTGATTTAGTAGTGTGTAATGTGTCCTCAACCTGAGTAATACTCTAGGTTGAGGGATCTACCATAGACCTATCCCGCACAAAATAAAGGTGTTTAGTAGTTAATTGAAAGAGAAAGAGTATAGTTGTGTAAAAGGAAAAGGGGGACTCAGGGGCAAGTGATAGAAAAAAGAAGGTTATAATAGAGACACGCCGGAAAAAGGGGTAGTGACACAAATTGATTCAATCACTGAGTTCCCAAATCATTCCCTACCAGCACTCAACCGACATTATAAGCTGACCAAAGTCCTGTGTGATTCATGTCGTTTTACTAAATGTTATGTTGTGATTGATAAAGGCATTCTTATGGATAATGTGTATGCAATTTGATTTCTTTATGAGCGTGAGAGGCTATTTTCCCAGTCCTAGTACTCTATAAATTTCATTACTGCATTATGTATGGGACTTCTTTGTTGTGATGGCATGTTGATACTCTAACCCATTTTGAATGAGCAAATGCAACAATTTAGGAGATATGGTATTTCAATGTGCCGCTCTGAGTGAATTGCAGTGTTTGAATGAGTACATTTAGCCAATATGATATGAAACCTAATGAATGCTTATAATAAGATGAATTGTATAAAAAGGTTGTTTTAAGTGCTTGATGTGTACTAGTTTTGTTTTTGTTGTTTCTCAATGAAAAGAAACTATTTTAGGTTGAGGGTGTTGATGTATCCGGTATTTAAGTCACCTTATGCACTTAAAAACCCTGAAATAGAGCATGTACTTGAGTAATACCAGCGTGTTTTAATACTTTTATTGAGTATTTATAGGGTTAAGTCAATAGGTGTAAGAATGCTACAATGATATGAAAAAATGGCATTTTTAGTTAGCAAGATAGACTAGACGGTTCCACTGACAAATAGTTTGAGGATAGACGGCTCGTCGGGGGTGCATCGCCTACTTAAAAGTTCACTGGATAGAAAGCCAAGTATAGGTGACAAAGCATACGTTTCGTTTGCTGGGAGATGGTTCGCCCATTTGAGAACCACCTATTAGAAGTTCACTAGATAAGAAGCCAAAAATTGGCAGCTCTGCCGACATTTCATCTGCCAGAAGAGGGTTTGCCCAATTTGTATTGCCTGTTAGAAATCTCACTAGATAAGGGTGGTGATAGACATAAGGACAGATGGAACTGTCTGTCACTAGACGTTCCATCTACTTGGCCGCCAAAAATAATGAAAGTCCAGCCCAAGTTTCTAATTGTTTCACTTATTCCTACACTCCATAAATAACATACTTAGCTTAATTATTAAGAAATTCTGAACAATTACTTTTTACGTATTATTTTGAGACTTGTGAGTTAGGGCTGGTACCCATATTCATTCAAGTATACAAGTGTTGAGAATTTTTGGGTTATTCTTTTGTAGTCAAATGCAATTTACATTTGTAGTATGTTATTCAATATCTTATGCATTCAGTATATAGTATGATGAAATTTGAGGGCTAAAGCCCAACCCTAGAGTTGTGGGATCCATGGGTTAACTTATACTAGGGTTGTAATCTACATGGGTTGTTGCTTCTATTCCTTCTTATGAATATAATCTCTACATAATGAATGAATTTTAGTTGTTGCGAACATTATAACATGCATAGGCTTAACTAGCCCTAACCCAGTGGATAAAACTAGGAGGTAAGATTATGCTAAGAATTTCTGGGCATTAACGATCGTCTAATGGTTGCTTTTGTAACTACAATAATCATCTTGTGTTATTATAACACATGCAATGCACTCATTCACACCCCTAAACCAATGTAAAAGAGGATTATGTAGGATCAAAGGTTGAAAAACATTTAAGTACGTAGCTTTGTATGCGTACGTAACTCTACGTTAGAAAGGATTATGCAGCCGTGAATAGATTATAATCCAAAGGAGGGTTGAAACCTAGTGAACAAAAACATAGATTAACTACGCACTTGAGTAAATTAATAATTGTTAACACGGAAGAATGAAGAATTGAAATCACGCGAACCCCCTTTTATTTTCTTGTTTATTACTAGGAACAAATTCTAACTATTAGTTTCTATTGATGGATGTATATCCAACACCTATTCCCTGTGTGATCGACCTCAACCTTGGTTGCATTCTATATTTGATAATCGAACTCTTATGCTTCAAAAGGAAATATAGTTTGGGCATTATCACTCAGAAAACAAATGACTTTCTGAGTCTGTTAACTCATCTTGACCACAATGAATATGGTGTTTGTTAGTAGCTTAGTAAGCATTACACTTTAGTGTTATGCCTTCTTTGTATTCCCCCAAACCCACCCAACCACCCCCCCCTTTTTTTTTTTT
>JBDJHY010250921.1:0-10667 GCA_039654485.1 Withania somnifera
TGTAATATTCATATTACATTTTATGAAAACTTCGGCTACTTCTTTACATATGTAACTTGTCCGTGTATGTATTGTATATACACATATATAGAGAGAGGGAAAAAGAGTTATTAAAAGAAATTAAAATAAGCGGACTATTAGTTATTTAAGTTAACTACTCCCGCTATTCGAAGATTTTGAAGAGATATTTTTCTTAATTTTGTACGTAGAATTCTTGTTTTAATTATTTAAATTTTGATAAGTTTGTACCTTTTATTCTTTTCTTTCCCATGTTGTTTTGAGCTTGATTCATATTCGAATGTGCCTATTTTCTGGGCATGAGTTTCTGGTGTTATTGGGAATCCCGTGGTAATTATTATTTTTGGATCCGTTCAGTGGGTCTCGGTGACCTATTTTGGACTTGATTTTTGGCCTAGCTTTGAATTCAATATCAATTATACATTTAGCTTCGTATTGATGAGTAGATTCTTATTTTATCAGTTTTGAGGCCATCTAGAGATATTTTTCACTAGACGAATTGATTCCCATGTGCTTCAACACTATTTTTACCGGACGATAGGTAGGATCTTTGGGCTTACAATGGGGATATGACTTGTGTAATTGCCTTAAATAGGATCCATGGATTCGATTTACTAGGTCGATACCGTGACCCCTTACCTCTTATTATCTCCTGCTTTATCTTTTTCTATCTGATGGAATTCAATATAAAATGACGTCTTTGACCTAGTGTTAACCTTGTGATGGTTGTTGGGTGACTCTAGTAGAACGCTGATGTGTGGGGTTGAATTTTGGGTTTTTTCCTTGGGTTTAGGATAGTTGTAGTGTGCTGCTAGCTTCTAAATTAGATTGAGCCCTTGCAGGTCAAAAGGATAGTTGTAGTATTTTCTTGTGATTATGCATTCGTATTGCACGAGATCCATGAGGCTCAGATTCATGTGAGCTATATATTGAGGTTGTAGGCCTATTATCACCATTTTCTGATACGGTTTGGCCTTGTAGGACAATTTTATGAACTAAATTTGGTACATTTTATATTTTTTTAATAATTATTAATAACATAAGTGGTTCTCTACTATTTTTAGACCTGGTTGAGTTTTAGGCACTCAATACTTCCTTTTCTACTTATTTTAGACCAGGTTTCACACCCTATCATTAGGTACTATCACTTGCTATTACTGCTTGCACTTGAGTCCCGATTTGGGCAGTGAGTACAACTTTTTTTTTTACTTACCACACTTATCAACTTGATACAGTAGTTACTAAGACACCACAACATTGTGGCACTGAGATGCCGAAGAACTATAATGAGGTGATTCCATGATGTTGAGACATTAGGATTTGCGCTATTGAGCTACTATGATTCTGGGACATGAGATTACTGAGATGTTAGAGGTTGTAAGTGGATGGTATATATCCATGGACTCTGGCATTCCAGGGACAGTTACGTTGGAGGAGGGGTCTGCGGTGGAGTAGAGGCCTTCAGGGGAATCCCTTCCACGGATCCTTCCTACGGGCCTACAAGCACCAGAAGAGGAGTTTACACAGGGATTATTGAATTATTATTGTGTTACTTTATTGTACTTATTTTCTATAAGAACTCTCTGGTAGTATGGGATTCTGGAAGAGCGAGTGTGCTTCACTTATACCCTTCCTAGTGGGCGGAAGTGGCGAAGGGCTTACTTTTTGTCTTTATTTTGTTACATTTTTAGTTTTTATATATTGTAGTTACTTATTAATCTTCCTTATCAAGTGGGATATTTGTGCTTATGTATTCTTGTTGTATCATTCTCCTTCATATTTTGAAGTTACTAGTAAACCACTCGTTTTCCCGTCGTATTATTTTCTACCTTCATGTTTCCTTATTATTATTGTTTTAATGTTGCAATGACACTGGATATGTTCTTATCTTATCTGATCACCTTCTTCACTACTATGGCTAACTAACTTTTCTTGACATTTGTATTTCTTACTCCTTGTTGTGTAGCTAGCTTCAAGTGCTGTTTTACGTGTCCCTGTGACTTGCTTTCTTTACATTCTTGTTATTTATTATGATTATAGTTGTTATATGCCCACTGGACCCTAAAATCCTATTGTGTACTTATTTCTTTGGCAGCTTGTACTCAAATTGTATTTGTGTCTCCCTGGTGTAAATCCAAGAACTAGAATGTGCCACTAACTTCACTTATTCTTTCCTTATTATCGTGGACTTTTTGAGATAAAGAGTGAGCTTCGAATGTCCATCCAAGCCTGCATCCCATCTGTTGTTATTTTGTCATTTTTGTACTTTAAAGATGGATCTTGTATTTTATTTACATCCATTTTGTACTCGAAACCTTTTAGTGGGCTTTGTATTTACTGATACCAGGTAATTTGAGGGATTTACTGATTGTATTTTCATGTTCAGTTTTCCATTTTCCTCTTAGTTTACTATTTATTACTCTCTTTATTTGTACTTCGCTGTATTTCAGGTTAGTGGTGAATTACTTACTATTCCAGGGTATGGGAATTGGTTCAACTACTGGAGGGTTGATGTGCCATCATAACTTGAGAAATCAAGTCGTGATAGCTTGGTATCATCATGAACACCGACTATTCACCATATCTCTTGAAACAACACCAAACTAGCTCGACGATCAGGTCTGCTTTGCTAACTTATACTAGGACATGCATCATAAAAAGATACAGAAGTGTAGCATGAATACCAAAAACAACGGGTACCCAGTTGGAATCATAGATCGATCGAGAAAAAGTAAGAATAAGCAAGGTAAAGAGAGACCATAAGAAACTAGGGAAATCGTACATGATAAACAACAGGAAAGGGATAATAGTAGTAATAAAAAAGAAGTGTGTGGAAGGATCGGCTATCAGTATGTGCAGCAGCATTTAACAAGTGGAAAAACAGTCAACTAGTAGGTATAACACACAGAACCTGATCCACTAACAAATTATAAGAAAATGCAATGTGTACCTGGAGCCCCAACGTAACTAGCACAAGGAAGGACAAATAAGAGAAAGAGGAACATAGGAAATGTAACCGTTGAATGTAATAGTAACTATGGCAAGGAAACTAATCAACAACGTGGAATAGTAGCCACAAATCCTAGCTAGAAACCAAAAAGCAATAACAAGCTAACCTAACAAAAAATATAGCTAGTGTACGAATGGTACCTATAATAGACAGAAAGGAAAAAACAATGTTTACTAGAAAACAAAACTGACCAGCATCCAATAATGTCGGTAGATACAACCAAGAAACCAAGTAACCTAATGGGAATTCCCCCATAAGTCCCGAAGAGTACAAATTAATGCATAGCGATGCAATGTAAAGGGGTGCCGAATAGTAAATGGTGCCCATATGTAACCTTCCCAGTTCATAATCTAGTACAACCCCGGGTCCTTCTCTGACTGGGACCACAAACTAAACTATTTTGCATACTGGTCCTGCGAACCTAAAGATGTCCCCTAACTGACTGACTGCTCTGAGTACCCGTACCTCTGTCGGCTGACTGAGAAAAGATCTAAATAGGCTAGATGGACTAACCTAACTGGATATGCTTCTAGAGATGAACTCTCTATCTATCATACCGCTTACTCACAAATCAGGGTATAACTGAAAATATCCTAAGAAATAAAAGGAAAAATGGACAACCTTGATCTTTTAGTTTGGATTTCGGCCCCACTATTATATAGAAATATAGGTCTTGTTTTACTTATATCGACTCATGGATTACGTATTTTCTAGTTTCATGCAGTGCCAAGCTTATTCATGATTCTCAGCTTCTTTCAACATGACTTTCAAGGTTTTTCTTAGTGCCAGGTAGGATATGGAATACTTTATTCCAATTGGGTATTAATTTGGTATATGTATGGTAATATGTAATCTTAGAGCTAGGATTACTAGTTGGATATGTGTTATATTTAGTCTTTTTGACCATCACCGAATCAACTGGCCTGTGACTTAGTTACTTAACTTGGGGATATGTTTCCCTACCCGTACGTTCAACACAGACTCTGGAACATAACATGGTTAGGGTAGGAGTATAACCTTTGGTGTGTGTTATTTATGCACTGACTTTGGAGCATAGATTGGTTGGGAGGGGATTATAGTAGTCTTTTAAGCTTAGTAGCTATCCCCTGGTTTAAGTTGGTGGCTTTAGAGACAATCTAGTACAAAATAGTAAAAAATACAATCAACAATGGGGAAAAATATACATAATAGCTATCCAGACTTCAACTAGAACATTTGTAAAGACAAAAGGAAGACCGGCCAGCATAAACGTCGACTGCTCAACATATCTCCTAAAACAGCACCAAACAAGCTCTCATGATCGTGTCCTCTTTGCTGACTCATACTAGGAATTGCATCATAAAATATCCAGAAATGTAGCATAAGTACCAATAAAAACGAGTGCCTAGTAGAAATCAAAAGCCGACCGAGAAAAAGTAAGCATAAGCATGGTAAAGAGTGATTGTAAGAAAATAGGGCAATATAACATAATGAACAATAGAAAAGGGTAACTGTAGTAAGTGTGATGAAAGATCAACTATCAGTGTGTGCAACATCAGCTAACAAGTATGAAGGAATGTCAACTATCAAGGTATGACAACTAGGATTTGGGAGATAAGCAAATCATGACCAAACGCGACACGTACCTAGAGCTCCAAAATGTAACCGACACAAGGAAGGACCAATAAGAGAAAGAGGAACACAGGGAATATAAAAATAATAGTTACTATGTCTAGGAAAGTAATTAACAACACAAAAGTGTTGCCTCAAAGCCTACATAGCAACCAATACATCAGCACATAAGTAACCCAATGAGACTTTCCTTGTAAGCCCCACGGAGTGCAAATAAGCAAGAGTATGAACTGCAAAGAGGTGCTAAAAAGTAAATAGTGCCCGTATACACCCTCCCCGATTTATAATCTCTCAAAGAAGGGACCTACTGAAGATTCCCCATAAACTTACCCCTCCCCCAGCCATGCATCATACCCTAGGCATAGAGATCCAGGCTGGAGGATTCGTGGAGGGATTCAATCCCACGTAAAAAATATTTGTACCAATGTCGGATCCTCAGGGGAGTGCGCTATCCTACGTACACAAAAAATTAAGTAAAAAGGCTAACTAGTGGCATAATCATCAGGCCAAAAATGGAAAAAGTTGGTTTCAGTCCCTATATCATATCTCAATGAAAAATTCAAGTCGATCCAAATATCCAAATTAGAATTGTACTAAAAATCCAACTGTTGATATGTAGGATATACATAAAAATCAGAGTGTTTGTGAAAAAAAAACTTAGGTAGAACATGGAAATAGCTCCATATTGCTAACGCAATCGTGGATACATATAATGTATAATAAATTGGTTTTTGGTTATTACTCTATCAAAATCAAACTACCTTTTAAAAATACTAATGTATGCTCGCAAAATAGAATCATCCAATAGGCTAAACTGGTCACTCGTTACTAACTGGAATCCATTAAATGGTTGCTAGGCCCTAGTCAAAAAGTAAACCCTCTCCTAGATTAACTATGGTGCCTAGATGAGTAATCTCACCAAAGATGCATCAACTGCCTATAGGGAGCCCATTAAGGGCTGAGTACTGTTACATCCAAATGTACACGCAAGTGTACAAGATTGTACAAGTAACATAGAAGCTTTTTCGAGTCGGATATCGAACCCTCAAGGACTTGAAATTAGTATAGCGAAAGAATCTTGTGGATAACTAAACATCAATGCAATTGTAAGTAACAAAGCAAGAGATTTTATTTTATAACTACTCTACTCCTTAACAATGAGAAATTAAAGAATGCTTTGACAGAAAAATTACAAGTGTAATCGATAGAAACGACTATTCCAGGATCATGACATTGTTCACATTCATGTGTGATCTTAATTCACATAGACAAATTGTATTTCTTTAATTTTTGGTTCAAGGGTTAAACTTATGAATTAGAGATTGATCGTCTTCTAATCACCTACCTATACCAACCTCACAACTACTTCATTGAGTGGTGATTTGTTAATTTCGTGTAGATGCATTATAGATGTCATACCTATTAAACCAAGTGAGTCATCTGAGAACAAATCTCGTCTTAGTTGCAATTCATATTCAATTACCTAACTCTAGCATAATTTGTATATGATCTCTCCTACTCTCTCGTGCTACTCTTCAAATTCCCAAATTAGTTCACTTTCAGAGTTCTAGATGTATTCTAATAGTGCTCAATCATTAAAATATTCTAATAGTGCTCAATCATTACAATAGTTTCAAGAAGTAGTGTAAGAACAATTAATTTGAGAAGCAACAAAACTGTCTACATAAAACCAACTTAACCTAAAATAAGACAGCTTTCTAGAGAAATTAATAGGAGATCACGATGTGATACCAATCGTGATAGCATCCTCATCACATCATGATCCGAATCGCGATTAGCTTGTTTCTCATCATATCTTCCTCACACGATCTCCAGTCATTCCTTCTTCCATTTTATCTTGATTTTCATCCATGTTGTCTCCAAATATCCCTTGAAATAGGCTAATCATATGGTTTAGTGAAAGTAAAATATATAATTCCATAACACACTTAAAAACATGTTATTTCTCTCAAAATTAAACTAAAATATGGGACTTTAATGGCATTAAGGCATATAAATATGCCTAGTATCACCACCCCACTTAAGCATTTGTTCGTTCTCGAACAATAACTTACACAATTACAAAACAAGCCTTAATGTAAATGATTAAATTCACAATCTTACATTGGATCATGCCACAAAATTTAATTGGAATTCCACCATTTCAAACCAATATCCATAATGGCAATGAAATAGAACTCCCAGACCAAGAATACACTCTACAATATGACTTAATGCAATTCAAATTATGGGCCAATTTGAAATCCTGATATAACCAATCAATTGTGTACCATCCATGTCTCCCCAATTGTGCCCACACAAGAAAAAATAGTCCACACACATCAATTCACAAAATTGAGTATACTTGAAGGACTCTAGAGTCAAAGAATGCATCTCACACTCATACGAATAAAATTTTCATGCATGCACCAAGGTCCATAAGCTTGCCTATTATGTACATCTCTTCTAATTAAACAACCTAGCCTCGAATCAAGTAGGATTTTCACGGGTTGTAATGTTGGCTAAAGGATGGGTAGGCAAACTATTTCATAGTGACTTTCACTTCCCGAAACACTTTGCATATTTTTAGACTTTCACACCCATTATCTTCTTATTCTCTCCTTCTTTAGACCTCTCTTTAATTTTTTATCACTAATTATCTCATCTCATCAAAAATGTTTCTCACATTTTTATTTTTTTCTTTTTTATTTTATTTTATCGCATTTTTGTTTTATAATGCTTTCTCTTTTTCTTTGTTTTCTTGTCATATCACATTTTATCCAAGAGGACTTCCTTACGATACTAATCTCATTAGTCACCTTTTCCTACTCAACTTTCCTTTATTTAGATTTAACAATTCAAACCACAATCTATGCTACAATTCTCAAGGAAGCAACATAAAAATAGGAAATCAATGAAAAGGATTAGAGCCAAATTACGACTACCAATGAATTGGCAATAGGCTCGGAGAGGCTAATTAGTGATATAATATCTGAATAGGCTAAAATGTACAAAAGACAACAAAGAGGGCCTATATCATCTTCAAATACGAGGACTAAGATGCAGACATGGAATATGTAAGACAACCCACCCCACATGGCTCATTGGTTTGACTAATGTTACACAACAATTAATGTACAATTATGCATAAGTTGAATGGTTTCCCATTATTAAGACTAATTTCCAATTTTATACATTTTTTTATATTGTGTGAATCCTATCCAAGCATCCTACTCATTACGCTCAAACTCACTTGGTTTGAAGGTGTTTGAGTTCCCAAAGTCCAGTACAATACCGAGTGTAGTTTGTGTTTCCAATCATTACAGGGTTCCATCTATCTTTACTCATATATGACTAATTTTCCCTCAAGAAGGTTGTCATCCATCTATCGTCATGAAACATCCCTACTCTATGACAAAGGGAAAAACTCCAGACCAAGGGGACCATCCTTAGAAAAGAACTCGTAAGAAAAACTAAGGAACCCTAAAAATATATAAAAAAATTTAAAAATCCAAACATAATAATATAAAAAATTACTACCAAACAAAACATAACCAAGAAAATACCAAGTAAACTTATAGGCCCAACCCACACTTAGAATAATGCACTATCACCAGTGCACAAATCACAATAAAATGAGCTAAAAAGAACTCCCTGGTCATTCCTCTTGATCATTAGGGTCTGAATTTGAGAATCCACCTTCCTAAACAGTAGGGTCATCTACATCTCCTCCTACCAAAATAGCTTCATCATCCACATCCTCTTCGGCATCAGAGTCCTCCTGTACATACTCATCCTCAGTGGTTACATCATCATCAGTGGGCTATATAAAACTAGGCCCAAACTTGCCCATGGTCTTGGCATTAGAGTTCATTGGATATTCGAGGTGCAAGGTGTTAAATTCCTCCTCCGAATCAGGACTGCTACCAATTCATAGCTTCATCATCTCAGCTTTATACATGAAGCCAAAATAGCTTACATAGCATTTCTCTCTTGTTGGGTCAATTTATGGCCTCCATCCCCTTTGGCCACCACCTTGCTTTTTGACACATCAACAACTTTTACACTCTGAGGAAAGATGTAGTCTGCAAGATCTTCCTCTACACCTTAACTTCTTAGGAACCTAGTCATCATATCACCAAAACTATGCCTCTACATATGATGATACCTTGCCCTTTGTATTGCAGCTCAAATCACCCCTCAAATATTTATCTCCATGCCTGTCATCAAGGCATACACAAGGCACACCCGACTACATATGAACGTGGTGTAGTAATTAATGGGCATAAGGAAGTGGTTGAAAATCTTCAACCAACAATGAGCTTTCTTGTTGAAGTGTGAGAAGGGGAGGGCAGTGTGGAAGCGTCCGTCTTCACATCTCAACCATCTTGCTTGTGAGTTTAAGTTAGAAAGAGGTGTCATGCCACTCTCATCATTGGTATTCAACGTATATTCACAAAAGCATCAGTCAACAAAATGTGTGGCCTCACACTTTGAATTCATCACTCTCCCTCTAGTTCTAGTTGGCATAAAATTCTCTGACAAGTCAACATTGCATTCACACTAGTCATCAAATATAAACTCGAGACTAAACTATTGTATGCAGATTAAGATACATGGGAAATCAGTAGCTAGGCTCGCTTTGTCAATCTTCTACAATGGGAGATACCTAGTACACGAGTTCTTCTTGTACCAATTTTTACCAAAGTTCACCACTGATGCAATACCAAATCTTAGGCCTCACTCTGGGGGGTTCTAGAAGGGGTGGCTCTTAAGAAGAGGTGTGTCTTTCTCTTTTCATTCTCGAGTGTCCTAAACTTGGACCCACCATATCTACCTTGAAGGAAGTGACTTGTTTGGATAATTTAGGAGGCATTACCCTATCAAAAAAAAGCAAGAAGTCAGCATCGGCAATCAAAATACATAGATAACATAAAGTGGTGGAAAAAACCACCCCACAAGTAAGGTTTAAGCACATCACTTACCATACTCAATATACAAGGTACTCAGACTTCCCGTATTTTTTCCAATTTAAGCCAAAGTTGCATATGCATGCCCACAGGGTATCTCATTTTTCATAATTTATGTGCGACTAGTTCACACATATAAGCACAAGCCATAAATCATTGAATTATTTCCACTATCTGCCACCTTAAATATACATGAAAAGTGCAATATGCTTTACATGGAAAAAAATTAGGATAGTGTGAACCACCCGATACCTAATTCACTAGCACATCACAACCTTACTTTACAGTTTGAGGTGATCAAACTTCCCTATTATAAATGTTATAATCAAAGTTGCAATTACACTATTTTCAAACCCATAATATCAACAAGTATATGCATGTTACATTTAAAGGGTGTTAAAAGTCAAAATTAGTACTACAAAAATGAACAAACTAAATACAAACATAAACTATGTACATACAAGACATGGGAGCCTCATACTTCACACCATTAGCAACCCACCAATATATCAAGCAATATCATTCCCAAATCACAAAATATGTACCCATATAAACTCCCTACACCCCAAAATCGATTTTAAAGAAAAAAATAACCAAAAGTTCATCTTCAACATCACCTATGACAACTATAATAGTGGTTCATCAAATTCAAGTTTTATGGTCAATAATTGCCAAGAAAAGAAAGAATCATGTACCCATATCGCCAAAATCCAAAAAAGATTAAGTAGAAAGGTTGAGAAAACATACTTGAGATGAAGAACTTTGAAGATTAATGGAGATTTTATGAGAGAGAAGAGAAAGAGACAATATTTTAGAGAGGGGAAGGGTCTTGCAAGGCGTGAAAGAGTGAGAGAAAATAAAGGTCTTGTTTTGTATTTAAATAGCCCAACTGGGTCGAGTTTGACCCAATTGGAAAAAGTATATTTTCCAGAAAATTTAGCATCCATCATTGTTGCGTCCAAACACACACGCAAGTGTACGCGATCGTACAAGTAATATAGTGGCTCTTTCGAGCCGGATATCATACCCACAGGGACTTGTAATTAATTGAATCTCTT
>JBDJHY010250951.1:0-10667 GCA_039654485.1 Withania somnifera
TTAATGGCTCCAAGTGTTGAAATTGGTAAAAAATACAATAATCCATATCAATATTTGAACATTTCAAAGGTTTATTAAAGAATTACACCCATGTCCCACAAGGTCAAAACAAAATTTTTATTTTAAAAAAATTCACCCATCACTTCGGGAATCTAAATATCAAGATTTTGTAAAATCCCAATCCATTTCATAATCCAAAATCAAGGTATTTAAAATTTTGATTTCAAGCTTAAAACGCCATTTTTAGTTTAAAAACCTTTAAGTTTTGGAGTGAAAATCATGTTAAAGTTAATGGAAATTGATAAAAAAGGGTTAAGAATAATTATTCAATTGATACATTCAAATTCCTCTCTTAGTCTTGCCAAATTGGGGCTGGAAATTGTGTTTTGCACGTAAAGAGTGAAGAGTTCATGAAAATTTCTATTTTAAAATTGACCTGGTGAACAGTACCTCTCGGTGAAAGCGTAGAAACCATCATGATCGGGGCCATCCCTATCCTGTCTCACCATGTTCATGGTGGACTGGTGGTTATTGTTTCCCATATTGTAAACTGACCCAACTCCAATCCTTCATCTCGATGTGGAATACATGTTGCGACCTCATAACATAAAATTCTTGATCATCGTGAACACAATAGATACCCCACAAATGTGATTCCTACAAATTCCCACTCTTTGTAAATGCGAAAAAATGTTGCAAACATGGAGAAGGGTTGATGAAAGCACCAACAGCTGCAATGACAACAAAACACAAGGACCAAAATCTCCAAATAGACATGCAACCATACTGAATTTGATGTTCCTAACTCAATGGAACCATTAAAGCATGAATTGAGGTCTCCTTGACCTGATACCATTAAGGGTATATTTTTAACCAAACTTCACAAAAATACCAAAATGCCCCCCAAATCCCTGAAATTAAGCATGACCTCATTCTAGACCAAAAACTACCTCCTAAAACCAAGAGAATCATCAAATTTTGAATCTCAGCACTCTACCATTGAATGTTAACCCAAGTCAAGCATTATTCTTAAGCTTCCAACTTATTCAGTAAAACCACTCAAAAATATAAACAAAAGGGTAAAAAGAAAAAAAAACAAAGGTCTTCCAAAATTAAAATCCATATTTCGGAGATGATATAACTAACAAATATGCGATCTGAGGTTCTGAACTCTAAATGTTGTCAAAAGTCAACTATTTCACACTTAGAGCCTTGAAATTGAGAATTCTTTCAAACTTTACCTCAATTCTTTCCGGCTCCCAAACCTACCACAAAACCAAGCTAAGTTTAACTAAATGCATCTATCAAAAAAGGAAAAGTGGTAAAGTTTGCAAAAAATAGAAAAATGACCATAATGGTCATAATATCATCCACCACTAAAAATAATGTTCATTCTCAAACATAAGAAAAAAGGTATACCTAAAGAGTCAAAAAACTGAAGATGATGGCTATGCATATCAGACTTGTCTCCCAATTATCCTCCTTCATTGGTCGATGCGTCCACTGAACCTTCATTGAAAGTATCTCTTTGGTACTTAGCCTTCAAACTTTCCTTTTAAAATGTCTATGGGATTCTCCAAAGTTGAAAATTCTGGTCCAAGTTCATAGAATCCCATTGGATCACATGTGACTCATCGGGCATATAGTTTTTCAACATCGATACATGAATGACTGGATGAATCGATGATCAACCAGGTGGCAATGCTAATTTGTAATCCACCTATCCCTTCCGTTCAAGAACCTTAAAAGGGGATGATAAATCTAGGGCTAAGCTTTCCTTTTCTCCCAAATCACATAACACCCTTTAACAACTCAAACCAACAATGCTGCCTCAAATTAAGATCCTTCTAGACAATGATGTATTAAAGACTCATGTGATCAATGAACATCTTAAAATGTACCTTATAAAGATAATGCCTCCATAACCTAAAACACAAAAACAACCGCAGCCAACTCCAAATCATGAGTAAGGTAGTTTGTCTCATGCACCTTCAACCGTTTCAAAACATAGGCCCCAACCTTCCCCTACTGCATTAACACTCCACCCAAACCAACCCTAGAAGCATCACAATAAATAGTAAACCCTTCAACCTGCACGAGTAGGTCAAAAAAAGATTAGAAGTCATTAAAGGGATCTTTTGAAAGCTCTCCTGACACTCATACGACCACTAAAAAGTAACATTCTTCTAAGTAAAACAAGTCAATAGAGCCACAATCCAAGAGAAACCCTACACAAACCTCCAATAATACCAGGCTAAACCCACAAAGCTATGAATCTCTGTTGGTGAAATGTCCCTTACCCAATCTCTCACAGTTGTAATCTTGGACGGCTAGACCATAATGCCATACTTGTACACTACATGTCCCAAGAATGCCACTAAACTCAACTAAGACTCATACTTCGAGAATTTATCATACAACTTCTCATCATTCCTTTCTATGCCCAACCTGATCTGCCCTGATCTTAGAGTACACCAACCTATCATTAATGAATATAGTGACAAAGGAATAAATATGTGAAATAAAATAGACCATTTATCAAATCCATGAACGCAGCCAGGACATTAGTTAACCCAAAAGATATCACCAAAAACTCACAGTGACCATTCTATTTTTAAAGGGTGTCTTAGGAATATTCTATGTTCTAATCCTCAATTGCTGATTACCAAACCTTCAATCAATCTTAGAAAATATTGCAGTTCCCTAAAGCTTATAAAAAAGTCATCAATACAAGGCAAAGGATACTTGTTCATTGTAGTCACTTTATCTAATTTTCAATAGTACACATCCATATGAAATCATCCTTCTTCTTCACAAATAGAACAAGCGTAAGGTGACAGGCTAAGATGAAAGAAAGTATTACTAAGTAAGTCCTGGAGCTAATCTTTCAACTCCTTTAATTCAGTAAGAGCTATGGAGTTAGGAGATAGAGAGAAGGACTTAGTGCCCATCTCTAAATAAATGCCAAAACTGATATCCCTATCTAGAGGGACACTAGGAAGATCAATAGGGAACACTTCAACAAATAAAATAAAGCATTTACTCCTCTTTCCAATCTTGTATCTATAGTATTTTTGCTTGGTAGAATTCTTTCTAAGTAAATAAATGTCTAGAGTTTGGGTTAATAATTGGTGGAATACTGCACAATCCAAAATTTTCTTAAATAATATTCAAGAAAAAAGTCTTCTAGAAAAATTCACTCTCGAGCAATGAGAAAATACTCTAATGAAGGGGAACAAACACTAACATCCTCAAAAAGAGCCAGTTAAGATAAAATCCCCTTCTCAACCAACCTCTAAGACTAAAGAAAAGAAACAACACTCTGTGGATATGAACCAACCATACCTCTTCCCTCAACTCATGGAACACCAGGCATACACAAATTAACAGTCTTGGCATAATAATCCAAGACCACATGATAAGGAAAAAGCCATTCCATGCCAAGAATTACATCAAAATCAACCATATCAAGTAAGATCAAATCTACCCAGGTCTTATCCATTGAAAACACAATAAGAAGGGATTGGTACACCCGATCAACCACTAAGTAATCACCCACGGGAGTAGAAACACTAAGGGTTATAGACAAAGAATTAAGCGATATATCAAAACCTGCAGTAAAATATATAGACACATATGAATAACTAGATCCTGGATCAAACAATACAAATACAGGTGGATAACAGTCTGGGACAATACCTGTGATCATTGCATCAGATAACCTACCTCAGGTCTACCCTAAAAAGTATAACACTTAGTATAACCACCTCTGGACTGAGATATAACATGGTTTGACACCTTGCATGTCTGATATGCACTCCTATCAGGAATGCACCTCTACCTGCCTGCGCATCCCCTCTACCTCTTACCAAAGGTGCAGGTGCCCTATCTGGAATATGAGAAACTTAAGAGGCAAACTGAGACTTAAATTAAGATTTCTAGGGACATTTTCTCATAAAATAACTCGTACCACCACAAGCGTAACAAGATCTGGGCAATATCAACTACTGCAATGAACCTTGAGAACCTGAATGGCCACCTCAACCAAAAAACCTCTAATATGATCCAATCTGAACCCTGGCCTAGGTGAATGAACTCTGAACCAATTGGCTAGTTTCAAAAGTATTAAAAGTCGCCTAAAAAGGATCGTGAAAATAAAAATAGCTACCATGATGGAATGAACCCCTACCTACATATGAGGCACCAACAAACTGCCCGTATGGACGGGGCCTCTTGCCCCTATTATCTCCAAACTCCTTTATCCTCAACTTTTCAAATCATCTAGCAGACTCTATCACACTCTAAAGAGTATCTCCTCTACTCAGTAGGCCTAGAATGCTTCAGAATGGAGAGGAAAAGCTAAGCCTCTCATAAATCGAGTGATCTTCTCCTGCTCATCTAGAATTATGGAAAATGTATGTCTAGATAAAGCATAGAAGAGAGACTCATACTCTAGAACTAATATAGACTCCTAATATATCCTAGAACTAACTCCTAAGTCCCCCCCTCAAACTGCAAAGAATAAGTCTATCAAAGTTATATCGAACATCTCCAAAGTCATGAGAGGGGACCGAGTTGGTCTAGAATCAATATGAGCATCCTAGAACCGTATGTCCACTGCATAACTGGAACATAGTATAATCAACCCCATAACTTTGAACTATTCCAATATTCTAAAGCAACTTTTGGCGTATGTCCAAAAACTCATAGAGATCCTTATCCTAACCACCCTGAAACTATGGTGCTTCTCAAACGTGCGCTCCTGGTCATCTAACATCTCTGTTATGTATGCAACTATAGTCCTAACCCCTGGATAGGTATATAATCAACTCTCTATGAAATTGATAGCTGACCCACCTTCCCATGAACCACTTGCAGTTGCCTGGCCGAAACCTAAACTGCTGGTGGCTGATTCACCAGACCATGAACTTCTAGAATAACATACTACTCTAGGGTCTCCTCCCTATCTATCATTTATGAACCCTGAAGCATACAACCCTGTGCAAAACTCTTCAACACCCCATATCGCCTTGAAAATCTTGTAATAGTAGGGCTGTCATATACTTATGAGGAACCCGCTCCTCATCTATCTCAATTTTAGGCTTAGGGGAGGCTGCTTTGGCATGATCTTTGATGCTCTACCTCTAGATCAGGACCTACCCCTACCTAGGGAAGAAGGCATAGGAACAGAATGCTCATCTCAATCAACAAAATCCTTGGTCCTAACCATCTATTGAACAAAACATGCAAGGACTCAACATAGAGAACGAAACACGATAGACAAGAATGAAAGAATAAAAGGATATTTTTCCTAACGTTTCATAGCCTCTTGAGGATAATTAGCAGATGTATCCTCATCGATCTGAGAAACTCTACTAAACTTGGCTTGTGTATAGTGAGACATACGAACCTAGGCTCTGATACCAACTCGTCACGAGCTAAAAGCCGGTCATGATGGAACCTATCTTTTCCACCATGATAGGTTAGCCAAAACTAGTGATGATCCACTAAAAAGAATAAAAATGTGGTAGTAAAATAATATAAGAAAAGTTTACAAGAATTAAAGAGTAAAACCATATATATGTAACCCAAAAACCGTTGTCCATTGTACTTAACCTCTCATTCAGAATTTATAAAATAATAGCATTACAAAGCCTTCATAAAAGCCAATAAAAATAAAGATACATAGACATCAGAAAACAGCTGGCGAATGGAAACTACCTTTGGATATCTCAGGATGTGCTTGGAATGAGAATGCGAGAGACTCAAGATGGGTCTGGCACAATACCTGCACAAAAATGCAATGAAAGGCAAGGGTGAGTACATAAACAACAGTGCTCAGCAGCATCCTTAGCTAGTCCTAATATAAAGAGATGACAAATAACCTTGAAATCTATCCACCCTCCAGTATGTACAACCTACACACAGTTTATATACAAGATCCCAACCAATAATACAAGTTCAAAATATACAAAAATACCTATAAGTAACAATATTCACAGATTACCACAACACTGATAACAATCTCAGTCATGGCAACTTGTTTTAGCTCAAATCAAGTATCAACAATAATCTCAAGTCATACCAAATACCAACTTCCAAAGTATTAATAGAGTAGAGAAATCAAATCAAAGTCACAATTAATATAAATGCAATATAATGTTCAAGTAGTCGTGATGCATTTTTGCCTAATGTAAACACCTGTTGCCGATATCTGTCATAGTTAGGATCTATGGGGGGGTGGGGGCTTACAAGGCCCATACACTGTACTAGTGTGGTACCTAGTACATAATAATATTATGCTAGCATGACACCAAATCCATAATAATATATATTATATTACATCAGCATGACACCTGATCCAAAATAATATTTCTAAGACTGTACTAGTGGGACCTGATTAAAAATAATATTTATAATATTGTGCCGACACGACACTCTATCCATAGTATAAAAAATAGTTACAAATTAATAGAATCAACATAATAAAGGTAATCACGGTACCATGGAAATCCAAGTCAATCAATACCACTCAAGGCATGATTACAAGGTATTATCCAATCACAATCAAGTCATAATCGGGCTAATTTCACCAAATATGAAATATCACCAAAAGAGTATCTCAATTATTGCAATAAGAGTTCAAGTTCAATCAATTATGCTTATTTAGAGTATCTCAGACCAAACTCAATGAGACAATTCATAACAATAAGCCATGTAATCACATTATCAGGTAATTTATCATTTTAAGCCCGACATGCTTGACTCAAGTACCCGGGTGAGCCTTGTCATTTAACCTACATGGGCACCACCAATATACCCATTACTCCTAATTACAATTAATCTAATAGGTAGCACTAAACACTTTATAATAAGGCCATAGAATCTAAACTTGTCTTGAAAGCTAAGAACAATGATCATTCATGAGCTGCTCCTTTCTGAAACACCTCTGAATGTGCACCGTCTAGTCACAAACACAATATACACAAGAAAATACAATAATAAATATTCATATTTCAAAGTTTTATGAAAAATTTCACTTGGGCCCAGAAGGTGAAAACTGTAATTTTATTGCAAAACAACCTTAGGGAATCTAAATATCAATTTTTAGCAAAAAATCAATCCATTTCATAATCCAAAATCAAGTTTTCAAATTTTTGAGTTTAAGCTTAAACCACCAATTTTAGTTCAAAAACCTTCAAGTTTTTGAGAGAAATTTGTGTTAAAGTTAATGGGAAGTGTTAAGAATCATTACCCAATTGATACCTTTGAATTTCTCTCTTAGGTTTGCCAAATTATTGGTGGGAATCGTGCTTTGAATGAATAGAGTGAAGAGTTCATGAAATATTCTTTTTTAAAGCTGACCCTGTGAATGGTCTCTTCCCTAGAAACGAGGAGCAACAACCAAAATCTCAACCAAGCCCGGCCTGATCTCACTGCATTTGCTATGGATCAATTGCGATTGCAGCCCATAATGTAAATCATCCTAGCCCAATTCTTTCATTTTGATTGCGAACTATACTTTGTGATCGCGAGCACAAAATTCTTGACCATTATGAATGCGGAAGAGAACCAACATACATAATACCTATAGATCCCCACTTTTTGCAAAAGTGACCCAGCCTCGCTAATGTGAAGAAGGGCTTGTGACAACACCAACAACTAAAACAACAACAAAACGCATAAGGATCAAAATCCTCTGCTTTATAGTCTTGTGTAAATAAATCATATAAGCAACCATACTAAATTCAACGTTCAAGACTCAAGAGACTATCAAAATACGAATGCAAGGTCTCGTTGACCCAATATTTGTTAAGGGTTATTTTTAACTAAATATCACTAAATAGATCAAAATGCCCTTAAAAACATCGAAAACAAAATAAGACCTCATTATAGACCAAAGTTCACTTCTCGAAAACTGACGGACTCATCAATTTGCAAATTCAAGCATGTTAGCATCGAATATTGACTCAAGTCAATCATTTTTCTTAAACTTCCAACTTATCTTACTAAACTACTCAAAAATTAAAATGAAATGGTAAAAACCAAAGGCGAAGGTCTTCCTATACCAAAATTCACATTTTGGAGCTGATGGAACGAACAAATATCTAATATGAGGTTTTGAACTTTAAATGTTTACTAAAGTCAACTATTCCACACTTAAAGCCTTAAAACTGAAAATTATTCTGAACTTTCCATCAATTCCTTCTTCCAAACGAACAACGAAACCAAACTTAATTTAACATAATGCAACTATGGAAAAGGGTAAACTGGAAAGATACCCGAAAAATAGATAAGTAACCATGAATGTTATTACATTATCCACCACTAAAAAACATGTTTGTCCTAGAACATAAGAAAGAAGAAATAACTTAAGAGTCAAAAATATGAGGATACCAGCTAAATGTATCTGACTCGATCTCCTAAGTAGCCTCCTCAATTTGTTAGTGCCTCTACTGAACCTTCACTAAAGGTATTTCTTTGGTTTTTAGCCTTTGAATCTTCCTATCTAAAATGGCCATTGACTCCTTTTCAAGTGACAAATATGGGTCCAAGTTCACATAATCCCACCAGATTAAGTACGACTCATCGGGCATATACTTTCACAATATCGAGACATGAAAGACTGGATGAATCGCTGAAAAACCAAGTCACAAAGCTAACTTGTAAGCCACTTCTCCCTTCAACTCAAGAATCTTAAAATGGATGATAAATCTAGGACTTAGCCTGTCTTTCTTTCCAAATAGCATAACACCCTTCATGGTTCAAAAACCTTCAACCACACCAAATCACCCTCCATGAACTCCAAATCTCGAACTCTCCTATTAACATATATCTTCAACCTACTTTGAGCCGTAAGAAACCTAGTCTGAATCAAGCTAACTTTCTCCATTGAGTCTCGCAACAAGGCTGTACCCCACGGTCTATCCTCAAAAGCCTTAAACCACTCAATAGGAGACCTACACCTACTACCATACAAATCCTAAAAAAGAGCCATCTTCATATTTGAATGGAAACTTTTATTATAGGAAAACTTTTCAAGCGGAAAGAATCGGTACCAATGACCTCCAAAGTCAGTAACACATGCCCTTATCATATCCTCCAACATTTGAATAGTGTGCTCGAACTGATTATTAATCTAGAGGTGAAAAACTATACTCATATCTAGCTGAGTGCACATCTCACACTGCATAGTACTTTAAAACTACGATATGAACTGAGTATGATGATCAGATATAATAGATATATGGAACCCAATTAATTGAACAATATGACTGATGTAAATCTGAGATAACTTATGTGCACTGTACTCTACTTTAACTAAAATAAAATGAGATACTTGGTCAATTGGCCAATGATCACCCAAACAGAGTCCAAACCAGCCGAAGTGATAGGTAGACCAACTATGAAATCCATGGATATATGCTCCCATTTTTGTTTAGGAATGGACATCTTATTAGAATATCGCATGATGTCTAGTCCACAAGCTTCATCTGTTGACAGTTCAAGCACCTAACAACAAATCTTTAATATCCCTCTTCATGACACACCACTAGTAACGATGACTTAAATCTTGATACATCTTCGATGCCCTTGGATAGATGGCATACCTAGAACTGTAGGCCTCCTCCAAAACCATTTAACCAATGCACTGGACTTAGGGACACAAATACTTTCCCTAATCCTTAAAATACCTTCAGAATCTAATACTGCCACCTTGGCCTTATCCCAAAACACTTTATTATGCATAGTCCTTAAACTAGAATCATCAACTAAGTCTCATAAATCTTCTCCATTAAAGAAGATCGGGCTTCCAAACGAGCAAGAACCTTACCATCCTCAAAAATCTGCAATTTAACCAAACTGTTGTATAGACTCTGAATATCGCTAGACAAAGGTAGCTCCTTAACCCAAATAAAAGACAAACTACCCATTATCAAAAGACTAATCTAAGGCTACTAACTAGAATCCATAAGATGTCTACCAAACCCTAGTCACGAGATGTATCCTTTCCTAGCCCAACTATGGTCCCGAGCCTTGAGTAATTGTACCATGTTGTCACACTTTCCCAAAGGGCACCCATCAAGGGCCAACCACACACCCTTACAGGGGAAAACACAAAGCCATCATAGCTCAGTCCAATACAACCCACTCCTAGGCTTGCACCTGGCTAGGGTGTGATACTAACACACATGGCTGCTAACAACCCAACAAAGCTGCAACTAGATATCTGTGGGACAAAGGGGCCACCCATGATCTAATCACACGTAAAAACTCAGGTAAGACACAATATAAATAGCCTACCTAGATCAGCTCTAAAGCCACTAGCCTAAATCCGGGGGATAGCTGCTAAGCCCTAATCACTAGTACAATCCCCTACCAAACCTCACTAGATCCAAAGTAAACATATAACAATATGCATCACAGGTGTTACTCATCCCCTAACCACACTACATTCCAGATATAAGCGATGAAAACTTAATACAGTAAGGGAACATCATTACAATAGTAAATGAAGAATTACCTAGTAGAAACAACTGTAGAACCACCTAGATATGATTTAACGGAGTAAAACTCATGGAAACCTCTCTAATATACCCAATTAGCTCTGAAAAAAGGAGAAAGGACTGCTGAAACTTCATTAAAATGAATCTAGAAAGATATAT
>JBDJHY010250962.1:0-10667 GCA_039654485.1 Withania somnifera
ATTGGATTTTCCTGAGGGGTTTGATGTTCCAATGTTTCAAACCGTTAATGGTACAGGAAATACTACCAACCATTTAAAGAGTTATTTCGACCAAAATATTGGAGCAGGAAAGAATGAAGCATTGTTGATGAGGCTATTTAGCCGAAGTTTCAGTAGAGAGGCACTAGAATGGTTCACTTTATAAAATTTGAAAAAGTGGTCTGGGTGGAGGACCTTAGACAAATATTTATTTGATAGGTTTGTATATAATATAGAGGTCGTGCTAGATAAGTATTCCTTAGATCATATTAAGAAGAAGGCTAATGAGTACTTTCGTGATCATGCCTATCGATGAAGGAAGGAGGCAGCAAGGGTTAACCTTCCTCTGTCAGAAGAAGGAATTTTTCCATATTTATGAGTGCCTAGGAGCCAAAATTTTACGACAAGATGATATCAGCAGTGCATGCTAAGTTCGCTGACCTAGTTTAACTAAGAGAGATAGTTGAAGAAGGTTTTAGAATAAGACAGATCATTAAGGCTCCAGGATTTGCAAGATTCCCAATGAAGAAAAAAGAAGACTTGTCTTCTGTATCTTTCAACCTAAGCATATAATTAAGAAGGCCCTCTGGACCCAACCCGAGAAAATCACCATCATTATCTACTCAACTTACAACCCCATAAATTCCACAACCTGTCTTTTATGCCCAATTCCGAAGTTGCATGACCAAATTACTTAAATAATCAACCTTACTACCAAGCTCCATTTCCAAATTATCAGCCTGTTTAACAAGATACTCCCCAAAACTTCCAAGCCTACAAACAAGCTACTAAAATTATCATCAAGTACCCCCACCTTCCAATCAAAACAATCACAATATCTCATGTCTAAATTTAGAAAAGAAAACTCCATGGACTTTTACTACATTCGCGTGAAGTAGGACTCATCTATTTGAGAGGCTAAAAGTAAAAGGATACCTCCAACCTATTCCAAACAAGCTTGCTAATACTAATTCTCCATTTTTTAGGGCGGATCACTATGCATTCGCTATGGAAGTTTTGGACATGATACAGAGAATTGTATTAATTTTAAGCATAAAATTTAAGACTTAATTGATCAGAGGATAATCACCTGCCAAATAGCCCCAAATGTTACCAACAATCCATTTCCTAACCATAAAGTGTTCCTCCGAAGTGACATGTATCAGGAAGGCTAAATCAGGGGAGAAGTTGCTGAATTGAAGCTCTACTCCGCTTGTGACTCCCTAGTTGATGTGATAGATAAATGGATGGAATTTAATTTTTTTACAAATCGGTGATGGTCCAGATGAGGCCCGAGACCCACCCTTTCCTTTTTTTACTTTCCTTGTTGTCGTATAATACTTTCCAAAAGGTACATGTCCATACTTCTATTATCCTTTAGCCAAAGTTCGTAGTTGTGTTTTAGGTTTAATCAAAAGGCACCCCATATTGCAAAAATATTTAATATTTATTTGCTTGCTATTATCTATCTTATTTTACATATGATTTCCATAATAATTTTTTAACCTGCCAATATCATGTTATGTTGAAAGCTAAATGAGATAATCAAGGAATACAGTGATAAATAAGTGAAAATATCATGGTTCTTAAACAATTGGTAGAAGAATTGATAAACATTGAGAATTGAGGAAAGCTTGACCTAGAAGTGGCCAAGGTGATGAATTAGGAAATAACAAAGAAGTTAAAGGAACTCAAATCAATGTTCACATGTCAAAGGCTTAGAAAAGAGATTTCATCAGCTTCTTCAAGTTGTACATTAAA
Organism: Withania somnifera; assembly: GCA_039654485.1. Lineage (NCBI taxonomy): Eukaryota > Viridiplantae > Streptophyta > Magnoliopsida > Solanales > Solanaceae > Withania > Withania somnifera. The sequence continues at coordinate 1,780 of JBDJHY010250962.1, forward strand.
GTATTTATTTTTTCCTATAAAGATATGCCAAGATTGAACAAGAAAATTAACGAGTACAATATAAGGTTTCTCCAAACTAGGACCTTATATATTTGGCAAGAACTTTGATTCTGTTTGATATGGATGGTAAAGAATAGCCAAAATGGATCAAATCAGATGCTGGCAAGAAATACTACATTTAAGAAGGGCTTTTTTTCTTTCTTTCCCTGTAATCAAATCTTTGCTTGTACTCCGTCTTATGCCTTGTAATAGTTTAATTATTACCCTTCTATTTACTTGAACTATGTTTGAGATGAATTCCCAAAGAGGATAGTTAGGCGACCAGTAATGGCTTTGGTCAATCCCTTATTATTCCTTCTATTTTCTCCTTTTTTTTGTATAAATTACGTTTTGCTGAAATTCCCAAAGAGAATGCATAGACGGACATTCCCCTTAGGATTGTTCCTATATTTTTGTTTTTATGTTGAGCTACGACTGACCTAAATTCCCATTAGTGGATACATAGGTGTCCTTCGTCAGCTTTTGTCATAATATTATGTTTCATCTTATTCCTCTTCTAAGATTGAGGAGACTAAGTTTGACTTGATTCCTGCCTTAACGGGATATGTAGGAACCACAATGGGGCGATCATAAGCCCCTATAATAGAACTGGGATAGAATTTTTTATAGGAACTCAAAAAATTTACGAAAAGAAAAGATTCAGTTAAGATTAAATTTGAGGTAGAATCTTTGAGAAATAATCTCAAAAATTTAGAAGAAACCTTTGCCAATAATAAGAATGGAGATTGTGTCAAAATTTAGTTAAGACAGGTTTTGAGAAAAACCCCAAATACCTACAGAGTATTGGAAAACTCTTGTACATGAATCAGAATAATCTAGAAATGCCTAACTAGGGCATAAATTTTGAGGAGAGCCACAAAATTTCCACCAAACTCATTCTAAAGAGTCTAGGGACAAACTTAGAGGATTCCCCATCATTAGAAGATCAGAGTTAACTTCAGAAATCTTTGTCTATAACAAAGTCTAACTAGGACCAATTCCCATCTATGATGAGATTTCTTGATGATTCATCTTCAAACTCACCAGCGATAATCCCTAAGGCTTTCCAAAAAGTATCATACATACTGAGGTCTCGAATAAAGGATATTCATCGAGCTAGTACATGCCATGATAAAATTGTCAGGGACCCCTCCCAATCATTTTTTAAATACTATCATTCAAAAGTTTGTTTAATTGAAAAAATATTTTACCAACTATATTTCATATGTGAATTTCATCTCACATCTGCCTTAGCTGGGGAGTCAATGAAAGGACCTAAAGATAAGGAGCACCGAAGATGACAAGGAAATGGTAGACGAGAGAAGCAAGTCAACATAAATCATTCTCATAGGGAACTAATCATTATTTTGTGAATGCAGGTTCTTCTCAAAGAAATGTCCAATACGTCCAAAGGCCATTATATTCCTCACATACTTTTAAAGAACACAAATGAAGAATGTTTGGAGGAACAAAATGCTAGAAAAGCTTCTAAAAAACTAATAATTTTTCTATGAATGGAGGAAAGATTATTAGGAATCTCCAGAAATGGAGGAAATGATGACATTCCCTTCAAATCCCAAATTCACAACGAACACATAATGTTCACAAATGGTATTTCTTATTTTTCCCACAGTGGGGTGCATTATTTCTCTATAATCTGTACTAGATATTTTCTTTTCCACCTTACATAGGAAAATACTTGCTATTTAGTCAATCACCTTAAAAGGGACGATACTTGCTTTTCTCGTCCATCTAAAAAAGATGATATGCTCTTCTACCTCAAAAGGGGCGATATTTGTTTATTTCCCACTCTCCTAAGCTGGGTATTTGCTCACTTGTGCTCTAGTGATCAAATATCATTTATAATCTCTCTAAAAATGCATTTTAGAGAAATCATATTAATTAAATTTTCTATTCAAAGCAACCCTATGTCTACTAACAATTTACCTTGAGCACAGGTATATGAGTAGAATAGATATGTCAAAGCATCAATCCAAAAAGTGACGTATACTTTGTACTTTAAAACTGCCGCAGGGGCTATTGCATCTTCAAACCATTACAAAGACTATGTCACAAGGACCATGTCACAAAAACCATGTCTCAAAAACCATGTTGCAAAGACCATGTCATAATTTCGGTGTCGAAAAAACCATGTCGCAAGGACCATGTTGGAAAGACCATGTCACAAAGACCATATATAAGGACCATATCACAAAAACCATGTCATAAAGACCATGTCGCAAAGATCAAGTTGCAAGAGCCATCATTCCAATTTATCATAGGCTTATTTATTTTCTTGAATGATCATATTCCCCTTTCTGACTAGTTTCAAGGAGGGCGACATCCAAGGGCATCCCTAAGTCGCATTTAATGTGCAGGATCTACCCCAAATCAGGTACTTGTCGACACATTAAGAAAATGGAGTCTAATATAGAGAATACCTAAAAGTGCATCAACTATCAAGTATCTGTTGACACGTAGAGACGATGGAGCCCGACATGAAGGCTATCTGAAAAGAGCATTATTATCATTCCACAGAGGGCATTATCAACATTGCATCATCACCAATAACAATAAAGCATCGTCAATATCATTCTAAAGAAGTCATCATCAACATTTCATTCCCGCCAACAGGAATTAAGCATCATCATCCAGATTGGAATGAATATATGTCTAAAATATACCCTTGAAAATGGTTAGAATTTAGACAAGGTGGCGGAGTCCTTAAGAGTAGCAAGTCCAAAGTATGAATATAAGTCGCAATGGTTTCTGAGACCGTATAATGTGCAAGAAGCCTAAGATCTTACAATTCAATCGTTATCTATAACTCACAATAGTTTTTGAGAAAGGACAACGTGAAAGACCAACTAAGGCAACAGTTTAGGAAGCTATCTATTAGACATAACAATTTTTGAAATTGGATAATGTGTTGGAAACTTTAAATTGCCAAACTTAAAATTATCTGTAAGATGCAACGGCATCAGAAAATTGGGTAAAACACAAGATTCAATATCTGTATGACGTATTTGCATCCAAAAGTCAGATTATGTGTGAGATTATCCAAGAGCTGACAATTTAAAGGTATTTATAAGCAGCAATTATATCCAACATCGGATGATGAGCCAGATCCTTCCCTAAATTGACAACTTAAGAATGTATGTAAGTCGTAATTGTATACAACCTCAGTTGAAGTGCAAGATTCACTCAAGGATTGAAAATTCTAGGATATTTGTAAGCCGCAATTGTATCCAATATCAGATGATGTGCTTGGTCTATCCTTAAAGACTTGTAATTTGAAAGCTATTTGTAAGTCATATTGCATTCTAAAATAGGGGACATTCGAACTTACCATGAAGACTATACATATTTATTTTAATTATCATAATCTTAATCGCATTGACACGAAGGGAAGTGCATCTTAATACCCAAAAAGACATTGGATCAAAGATATCTAAAAATTTATCGAGCATCCACCTCGTCATAGAGTGATACTTTCATTGCCATGAAGGTCAGTGCATCTCAATTGCCAACAAGGCATTAGATATAAGATATTTGAAAATTTATTGAGTATCCACCTCATTATAGTGTGATATCTGTATCGCCATGAAGGCTAGTGCGTGTCATTTTCCAAGAAGGCATAGAATCTAAGATATCTAAAAAAATTCATCGAGCATCCACCTAGTTACAGTGATATTATCTTTGACAAAAGGGTCATTAAACCAGTTGCAAAAAAGGCATCATATCCAAGATATTTGGAAAATATATTAAGATGTCCAACTCATTACAGTTTTGGTCAAGCATCAAGTTGGGCATCCTATTACAGCATGATATCCTTTGTATCCTTTTACGGATGCCATGTACATATGATGAATTCCATTATTCTCTCTCTAATGGACTCCTTTACATCTCATTGATGGATATTTAACCATTCCCCAATGGACCCTTCCCGATTATATTCTATTAATGGATCCTTATCCATCTCCCAACTGGATCTTTATATCCTTTTATGGACCACATGTCACTATGACAGGATTCCTTACAATTGTTATCAAATTGGAGGAAGCATGTATCAGAGGTTATTTATAAGTTGCAAGACATCCTAAACTAAAATGACATGCTAGATTACCCAAAAAAATTCAATGGCGATATGTAAGACATAATAACTATGTGTAGATTGACCGAAATTAGTCGATGGTGATCTATAAGTCACTGTCATATTCAAAGGTGGAATACACACAAGAATAACTCAAATATACAAGTGATCCTTCAATTAGAAAAGAGCCATCCATCTCCAAGCTGAGTCAAAGGATGCATACAGTAAAAAAATATTCTGAGAATAGCAAGTCTTCAATAAATGTCGTAAGAGGCTCCATCCTTCCATCTTAAATTACTTTACTACAAAAAAAGTTTATTTTTAATTTAGCATGCACATCCGAGAGGATGAAATTCTTAAAGCAGGTCACAACTGTAAGTTACTCCAAGATGGATGCAACCCCTTATGTTAGTTTTCTCATACGTCATGTCGGATGAGACTGACATATGAAGAAACTCAAGCATCGAAGAAGACTTTAGGAAAACGTTTATAAGTGTTGTAAGTAATTCTGTCTCTCTACCTTGAATAAATTTACTACTAACAAGGATTGATTCAATGCCTTGGAGAGCATCCAAGAGGATGACATTCTTAAATTAAATCCATCGTGCAGACTACACCGAAAAGGATATAGCACAACGTGAAACTTTTTTCTTAGCAGTGAAATAGGACATAGTCCGAAGAGGAATATAAAACTCTTTAGATATGAGCCAAGGAATGACTTCCACATCCATCAAACTATACCACTATAGGAAGACATATGGGTATTTTATTATTTTCAATCTCAATTGTTGCAACCAAAGTAATTTTTAAACCATTAGAAAAAATTTCCCTTTTCTTTAAGTCTGGGTGACATGCACCTAGAGCCTTAGGAATTATGTCCTTGTAGCTCTTATTTATGAGTGTCAAGCACGCCATGTTCATAATTAGGAGCCTATAAGTCTTTTTTCTATAAGCTCAATTTATTTCACGTATTCCAAGCCAAAAGTTGCCTTATCATAAAAAGCTATCTTTTCCACTGATTGAGAATAACTACATTAAGAATGGTTCCCTTACTCTTGGGATATGTAGGTTGGGCTCTGTGTGAAAAATTGTTTGCATTCTAGACTCCCCCTCAATTCTCTATCCCTAAAATTTTTATTTCACCATAATTCGAAATGAAAAAAGTCTGGTAAAGATTTGAAATCATACTTAAAATTAAGTTCATGAACTACAAGTGTCCTGAAATTTAGTATACCTTGAGATTTATTGGAAACTCGATACAGAAGTCTGACTAATGCCTCAAAGTCCACACCAAAGACCTTTCAAGGGACAAATTGAATGGTCAGTAAGAATTGAGTTTCTCAAATTCTCTTTACCAAGGATCTCTTTCATCGATCCTATGTAAACTATGGGGTAGTTGTTGATACATAATTTTTACCCTACACATTTCGAATTAATTGTTGAGCTTCTACTATTTTAAATAATTTTGAAATAATTGTTTTTGTAAAACTAAAGTATCTTTAAAGATTGATTTCAGGCTAACTTCCTAAGCTTTAAAGTAAAAAAATATATTTTTCGTGTTTAATTATATAAAATTATATAAGTTTTACTTAAGAAAGTGTTTTGAAAATCATTTGATGAAATATACTTAATTTTCCTTGAAACTATTTCAAAATGAAAGATTAATTGCATGATTAGTCTTTTGACGTTAAATAAATAAGCTTTATATTGAAATAATTATTGTCCAACTGTCGGATTTAGAAGATCATTTAATTAACTGAAATATAGTTTATCTTTATTTTGATTGACCAAATTTTATCCTACTAATTCAATTCTGGTCATTTTCACAATTTAGCTGAAATCTCAATCGGACCTTTCTTGAAAATTTCCACCAAGCCAATTCCTTTTAACCCAATTGTCAGGACCATTTCCTCTTCAAATGACCTGGCCCACCTAATAAATCCTGATACTCTTCTTCATACCAACAATAGCAACATAAAACAAAAAGCCTCATTCTATTTTTTTCTCTTTAGCAACCAAACGAAAACACCACCAAGAACCCTAATAGCTGCCCTAAATTTCCATTCTCAAATTCCAGTTTCACCGCTCAAACCGTATAGTAACACCATTCATCTTCCTATAATCAATACACATGCACATAGACCCATATTTTTTTACAAATAGAATAGGACCCCAAGGAAAAATACGAGGTCGAACAAAACCCTTATCTAACAAATCTTGAAGCTAAGTCTTGATCTCTCTTAACTCAAAAGGTGCCGTACGATAAGGAAAAATAGGGATGAGCTTGGTTCCCAGCTCCAACTCAATACCAAAATCAGTGTCTCGCTCTGGTGGTAGGACAAGGAGGTCGGTCGAAAACACATCAAGATACTCACTCTTAACAGGTACTGATTTAGGAGCTGCAGAATCAACACTAACATCTCTAACATATGCAAGATATGCCAAGAAACCATGAGAAACTAAGCAACCAGCTTGAATGCAAAACATAACCCCCATTGGTGTGTGTCTAGCCGAACCCTACCATATGATTAGGGTATACCAGGCATAACTAAGTTTATGATCTTGGCATAAAATCCATGACCACCCTGTGAGGGGATAAACTGTCCATACCTAGAATCATACCAAAATCAACCATATCTAATAATATCAAATCATCTGGGGTCTTAACCCTCCAAACAATCACAGAACAAAATTTTAATACACAGATCTACTACTAAAGAGTCACCTACTTAGGTGGAGACAGATAACGACACTTGCAATGACTCACTAACTATATCAAATACAGAGCATAATAAGATAACATGTAGGATCAAATATAGGTTGGATCAAATAAAGCCGAAGCTGGTTGATAACACACATAGATAGTACCTGTCACAACAACATTAGAGGCCTCTGCCTCGGGTCTACCAGGGACCATATAGAAATGTCAGTGACCACCATCATGACAACCCTTATTATCACTGACCCTACTATGCTGAGGTGAACCACCACCCCTAGGAGCTAGAGTAGTTGTAGGTTGAACTACGGTCTGAACAATCCTACGCTCAGGATAATCCATGGATATATGAACCAGAACACCACACTCGTAGCAAGGCACATGAGGAAGGACAGGGGGAGAAGAACCATAAACTAGAATGGCCACCACTGCCTGAAGTACCAGTACCAGAAGCCTATATGATGCCTGAACAAGGCGTCTAGAATAACCCTACTATTGTGGCTGCTAAGGGGTCATACCCCATAAACCAGAACCTCAACCTCCATACCTCAAACCACTAAAGTAGACAACTGACAGATCCTCTTATCCTTTCTACCTCTTGTTCTATGGGCAAGATCGGCCATAAAATGTGCATGCTTAAGAATGGTTTGAAAAGATGACCCAGTAGCAACTAACTCCTCGAAAGTTGAACGAATATTTGAGTCCAATACATGAACAAAACGACAAATCCCCACTTTAGTAGAGATATACCTAGCACCATAAGAAGATAACCTATGAAACTCTGCCTCATAAACTAATAAAGAACCCTACTTAAGTCTTAGAAAATCCTCCCTCCTGTGGTCTTGCTTGGTATATGGAAATGTACCTCTCTAAAAATGCATCACAGAAGGATGTCAAAGTAATAGGAGTGGAGTCATCTCACCTGGTAGAACAATAACACCTCCACCACTGCTTGACAAGGCCTCCCAACTGATATACTGTAAAATCCACACTATGAGTTTAAAAAAAACTAAGGTTATGTAACCCTACTAGCATCGATCTATGAATTCTCTTGAGTCCTCATCTGGCGTACCAGTAAATCTCAAAGGACTTAACCTCAATACTCAACCCAATGCCTTCTGATACTATTCATACATAGGTGGTGAGATGGAACAGGTAGAACCACATACTAAGTAGACAATGCAGGTGTTGTAAAAGGATAGACCAATATTGGGGGCACCTAAATCGAGAATGATAAGATTGATGGAAGAACACCCAAATCATGAATAGTTGGTGAAGGAGGCATACTCAGACTGAAGAAACTTAGGCTGAAGTTTGTACCCCAACTGTCGGTTGGCCCAACATACCCTACAACTGTAGAAAAAGTCCCCTTATCTCAAGAGAAATAGCTGGAATCGAAGCTGACATAGGAGAAAATAGAGATGGACCCTATGACATCAGGATCAAGCTCAATATATGAAGCGCTGACTGGAGAAGCAGCTCTAGCTAGGGTCGTTACTCTGGAACATGCTCTATCTAGGCCCTTACGGGCTTGATCCTAGTAGGTGCTCTAACTATAGGTGCAACAGGTGCATCATCTCCTACTGTTGCCAATGTGCCATCTAAGGAAGAGTGAAAAAGAACAAACAATAATTCAAGAGACCAACTACAATACACATTTGATACAAAAGTGAAAAGACAGTGAATTCCTAAAGATATCCTTGTAGCCTCTCGAAGGTAAGATATAGACATCTCAGTACCCGATATGCAAGAATACTAGATATTGGCACATGTACCAAAATAATATCAATGACCTAGAGATCTGATATCAATTTATCACGACCCGATTTCTCAAGTCGTGAGGGCACCTATATCCATCGTAGGAGAACCACCCAAAATGCACATAAAGAAATAATAATAAACTAAATGCAAAATATAAGGTATAAATAAGGGACAACAATAAGCAATAGTCTTACAAGTCAATAAGAACCCCAAACCTAATATCCAGTACAAGAGCCACTAAAATAAAAGTACAATGTTTGAAAGAATCTGTCTAAAAAA
>JBDJHY010250992.1:0-10666 GCA_039654485.1 Withania somnifera
GTAGAGTTGAGTGAAGAGGGATATTGTAGAAAAGGTGTCTAAGATAATGAAACCTTATAAAATTGGGTATATAATATCATGCCTTTAGAATATCAATGATAGTTCTTTCCACCCTCATATCATGCTTAGGAATTCCTTCATAGATAAATAAAGTCCTTCATGATTGTACAATTAATCTTACAAGAGTAGGCCCACACGTGCTATGATAGTATGCTCAAATTCTGATCCACTCAACCACTTGTTTCCAATATATTAGCTCCTTAAACCCCTGTCTCATACTCATAATACCCTTCATAGTTGATACAAGACCTCATACATTAACATTCTTCATATCATCTTATAGTAAGTCTTAGTCTATGCATTTGTGCCAAAGTCCTTCAGTCACATCTAATTCGGTTCAATTAATTAGACTCATGTTCATGTCTAGTTCAGCTTATCCAGTGTCACGTACATGATCAGTATCTAGTATAACCTCTTATTTTTCTCATGTCCCAACCTTATCCTTCATCGAAGGATGAAAGACCCCAAGGGAGAGATAATGTAACACCTCCAAAATTTAAGCTATAATTTTAACCATTCTATGTACATGCTTAAATATGAATTCTATGAATTTACACTTGATATTATCTAATAAGATCTTTTATAAAGTTTGAAAGAAGTACTTAACATGATTTAAGTTCATAAGAAACACCTAATGCAAATTTAAGTTCTAAGCTTTTTTATTGTCGTAGTTTTTGCATCGTTTCCTGCATGAGTAAACTTCAAGAAATCATATATCCTAATATTTGAGGAGTTAAATGACCTTTAACATATCCACAAAAGGGACTCTGAGTGTAGTTTCCTATGCATTAAATCGCGTGTAAATCAGATGTCAAAGTAAAATATTATGAGTATTTTACTAAAGCATCATTTCCCACAGTAGTGGGGAGGGCGACAACCACCTCATATCCCCAATATTAGGGGGAGACACCCAACCCATAGCCCAAAAAATTTATGGCGATGCCCTGCCCATCGCCCTCTCTCCTGTTTTTGTCCTAGTTTTGGCGAAGACTAAAAAATAAGCATTTTCAATTGTCTTTACGCCCCCTCCATCTCCCTAAACCTCTGGAGAAATTCCCCCTCAATTTATTTGTTATGAAAAGTTAATTATTTACTCTAGGGTGATTTAGTAACTTTACCTCACTCTATAATTATGGACTATGTCCTTTTAGGTCATAAAACCAGTCAGAAATTACACTCCTAATGTCTATTTCCTAAACTACCCCTCATTGCCCATACTTAACCTATGATAAACCCCCAATTTCTTACATAATTAGAAAAATATCAACAAGAAATAAAAGAGTGAAGTGCTTTAAGATCTCTCAACCTAGAGTTTGAAGTTTCAACTTCCTCAAGAGATTCTTCTAGGTAATTATTCCCAATCAAGTATAGAGTTGAACAAGAGTTTCTTTTAACTCTCATCCCCAAAACTATCAAATTTTAAGCATGTTTATTATTTCTTCAATCTAGGGTTCAATACCCAAAGTTCATGATTGTTTATATATATTTTGTCCATGATTTCAATTATGCAATAGTTATAACTTTTATTATTTATAGCATGATTTACATATTTTTTTCATGAATTATACTCAATTAGCATGTTTAACTAAATCATCATAAATCTCAACAAATTTATGGCTTTAAATCAAGAAAAATTGTGAACTTTATGCAAATTGTCTTGATGACTTAAATAATGCAAGGCTTACATGTTTTAAGAATTTTATCATAATTTCTACATGTTTTACATAAATTATTAACATCTAGTATTCTTTAACTATCTATGATATTTATGAAAATAAAAAAACATGATTTTGTATATTTTCAGCAAGTAAAACTATATTATTATCCCTTGTCATGTATTCAAGGATTTCTACATAAACATATCAAGCTTTATGAAAGTTATCATGTCAAGAATATGACAAGAAAACCAAGGAACCCTGAATTAATGATGTTTAAGATTTGGTCATCTAAATATGTCCTTTTATAATGTCTTTTAAGAATATGAGCATTTGCATATTTTGGAAGGATTATATAGTACTTAAAGGATTAACTCAACCCATCAAAGAGGATGAAGCTTCGTCCGGAGCTGTGTATCCAGCACATGATTATTGTTATAATATTAGTTAAAGGATCCTTAACTAAAATTTAATGATTAATTCTAACCGTGGAAAGTTAGGGAGAACTCTTTGTCAATATGGTTTATACGACACTTGACCTATTTTGGTGAGGGTTCAAGATATCGGGTCCTACGTTGCTCATATCTTAGTACTGTCAGTTATTAAAAACTCCTATTTCATGATCAAGATTTCAATACAAAATTTGTACTTGACCCTATAAAAGACGATTTACATTTAAATGGTCATATCTTTCTAGAAAACATGTACTTTTCAATTACTACAACATTTGGGTCATTGTACATATTTTCTTCTCAGCATTATGATTTTTTTCATGTGTATTTCATACACTCCCATACCAATACATTCTATATACTGACCATATTAGTGGTTTTTTCCTTTTATGACTATACTGATACAAGTTATCCCATCCGGCCTAGCAGTTAGTAGAGCATACACTTGCAGAACAGCTTGGTGAGTCCCTATAGGCCGGAGGCCAAAGTTTTTCCATTCTTTATACCCTTTTCTTATTTTAGTTTTATGTTAAGATATGCCTAGGGGTTTTTTACAGCTATTACTCTTAGTCTGGTAGAGGTTTTGGACACAAGAGTTGTGTGCTAGTAGATTTTTTTTATGTCATACCCATTTTGTGGCTCACTTATGAGATTGTCTAGACTTTCCTTTTTTGATAACTTTTGTGATTTTCATTCTTATTTAGAGTGCATCCTCTATATGTTTAGGTGTATGAATAGGTGTATGTTCCAAGTGTTTTCTTGGGTCCCACTTACGAGTTCGGGCACCGTTCCACGTATAGGGGATAGTTTGGGTTGTGAAAAAATGATGTGGTTTAGTATTAGGAGGATGGGTATAAAATCAAAATAACCTTGAAAAATATGATGATGTTAGAGAATTTAGAACTTAAATTGCCACCTAAAGTGGAACGTCTAGTATAACACCTGACTTTGAAATCGATATCAAGGGAAACTGAGATAATTATTTCCCTTTGATAGACTTCGCGTATAATAATAGCTAGTACTCTAGTATTCGGACGATCCTATTTGAGGTTCTTTATGAAAGGAGTTGTATATATCCAATTGAATTATTTGTAGTTGGTGAAGAACTCAAGATAGGGCCAGATTTAGTTTATGATGCTATGTAAAAAATTAGATCATCAAAGATAGATTGAGGATATCTTAAACCAGATAGAAATCCTATACTAATATGGGGAAGAGGTAACTAGAGTTTTATGTAGATGATTGGTATTTCCTTTCTCCTATGAAGGGAGTTATAAGGTTTGGGAATAAATGGAAGCTCAGTCTCTGATACATTAGATCTTACCAGATTTTGAGGAGGGTTGGTAAAGTGGCTTATGAGCTACACCTTCTGATAGAGTTGGAGACAGTGCATTTGGTCTTCCATGTGTCTATAAATCTAGTCTTCCATGCGTTTATGTTAAAGAAGTGTATAGTACATTATTTATTAATAGTATCAGTGGGGTATTGGTATTAGAGACAGCCTTACCTATGAAGAGATACCAGTCTAGATCTTGGATTATCAGTTGTATAGATCCAAAAACAAGCAGCTTTAGTAAAAGTCTTTTGAGGATCCAGTTAGTGGAGAGAGATGTATGGAGACCATAGGGAGACATGATGACTATATCCCTACAATTTTTCCTCATTACACCATGTCAATATGAGGTAATAAGCCTCTCTTTCATTTACTTTCCCTTCTCAAATCCTAATTTATATCAAACCTACATGACTCTTATGTGCATTCATGAAATTCATGTTTATTAATGTTAGCTTAGTTTAAGTATCCCATTCATGTCTAGATCATCTCAGTCAGTCTCATGCTTATGTTAAAAATTTAAGCAATGATCTTTCTTAACTAAAGTCCATTCAGACTAAGTTTTAGCCTTCATTCGAGTGTGAATAATCTCAATTAAGAGATATTGTAACATCTTAGAGAATTTCCTATCATATTTAGAAAAAAAAAGAGTTTGAAAAATTAGTTGTTTTTATTTAAGTTGACGTTGAAGTCTATGGACCATCAACTGATTTGATGGACTGTGGAACCATTCTTCGACATCATCCAGTGTTAACAATGGGTAAAACTTTTGGTCTTCAGGTTCTACGAGCTAATCCAAGTCCCATCAATTTAGTAGATACACCATTGAACTATCTTTCATCTTCAATCAGTATATTATTTTATCCCAACAACTTTTACAGTCCACTTGACGATCTGCCAACTAAGTTGAGACTCGTCAACCCCCTCCCTCAAATTTCAATCTCTACTCCCTTTACTAGGATTGGTTAAGTATTTTACGTACTCTAGTACACATAAACTATAGTTTTTTGGGTCATTTTTAAAAGGATATAAATACCTAAAAGCCTATTTTCGTCTTATTCACTCAGACAATACCTTCGTTCATTCTCTGCATGCTCTCGGACTTCTTGCAAGGCTAGGGTTGGCTTCAATAGTCCAAGAACTTTAGTTTCTTTAGCAAATTTTCCCAAAATTCCGCTAGGTAGGTATGTAGGACTTTAACAAGGGTCTTCTTTGCCCTTGTATCAAAAATTGTTCTAGTTTTAGTAATAAATCATGTGTTGTTAAGTTAGGATTTGTCCCAATTATTTGTTTCATGATAAACTCAACCCTTCAGCATGTTTTATGATTATTATTAATGTTATTTGTGATTTTTATGTATTACATCATGATTTATACATGTCTTTGTGAATTTAGTCCAATTTAATGCTATTATGCCATTACACAAAATCATTCTGATCAAGTTCAAGCCTTGTTATAAAAACCATAGTAAATGGTCAAGTTTTCTAAAAATTTATTGGCCTTTACAGATATTTAAGCCTATTTTTCAGAAGAGGTTAAAACCCTTAATTTATAGCATTGCCAAAACTTAAGCCAGTTTATGAGTAGACTCGTATAATATGCTTTAAATTCCTGAAGTTGAGATTCAAATAGTAATTACAAGACTATCAAACAACAAAAGTGCCAATGTAAATAGTTTATTCATAGAGTTTTTTTAGTTTTTCATGATTAATTAGGTACTAAGATAGTTACATTGATTCCTCTAGGATAAGTCAACCTTGTCAGGCCCCGTAGCTCACCCCCAAGCATGATTGGCATCCTTAGCCACTATGTTTCCCTAGCATCCTTGAAAGAACCACTTGGATCATACATAGATCTACTCATAACACTCAACGAAAGTAATAACAACTATATAATATGTGTAATTAGTTCTTCAAAATAATAAAAAATACCCCAAATAAAGAATAGATAAAATCAAGTCTCACAAATATATATCTCAGTCTAAAAGCCTCTACTAGCTGTATAATGGGCTGCTGGCACAAGAGTTTACTAGCAAGTCTCTAACAAATGAAATAATAAAGAATAAAGCTAAAGTCCATGCTCTAGAACAATAAAATAAATAAATCCATAGCTGGCCCTCAGATCAAGTGAGGACTCACAAATATTCTGTCTTCTAGGAATACAAGTAGTGTCAACCTCAAACGTCTGGATGGTTGGCAGTATGTGCATACGGGTTAAATCATGAAACAAGAGTAGAATCACACACAAAACATGTAATGAATACGTGAGAAAGTATAAGACTGGTTATACAATAGAATTATAAATACTATGTCATGCATGAAAAGTAAATCTCAACTCCATCTCTAACTTAAATAAGAAATTTAGTATCTTTTAATGAAAATAGCTAAAAAGATCATATCTCAAGTAAAATTAACTAAAAAAGTTTAAATTCTTAGTTTTTAACAAGAGATAAAGACTTATTTAAAACAAGATATCATTTCCTTCCTTTCAAATTATCACTTTTACTTTTGTTTCTTGGAGTTTCTAAAACTAACATACCTCAAGGCATAAAGCAATGAAGTTCACATAATACCCTGTGAGTATGGGTTCCTAACCTTGCCAAATGGAAAGTATTATACCTTTAGTGGATCCAACTAGTCTAGAAGAACAACTCATCGATACCAAAATAACCATATTTACTTGTTAGGCTATGCAGGTTGGGTTATACGGGCCTCTGCTTAGGTCTTACCAACCTCGGTACTAATAGTCCTCCCTTTAAAATATAATTAGTGTCATTAACTTTATCTTTCAAGCTTATAGACTAATGTACATTCTCTAAAGAACCACTAGACCTTCCTGGACTCTTCCTAGTACACTATCAATTTAGCCAAAACATGCAAATATAGTCAAATTAGACTCTTCAATAACTTCTTACTTCACAGATCATCAATTAAGAAATAAAATCATTATCTTCATCATTAAGCTCAATTAGCTAAAATAGACAATTCATACATGCTTCTTTTCCATGCTTCAAATCATGTAGTTATTTATGTAATTATGACACTTCAATGCTCAATTCAAGTTTTAATAATAAACCTTGAAAAAATTCATCAACTCTTACCTTAAAGCTTCTTTCTTTTACTTCAATTATGAAAATATGCTAGCTCATGTGGACTTTCATAATAAAATAATCTTCTTGAAAACTTTGTAATGTTCACTAAAAACATTAATTAAATCATTACTTCAGGGATTCATAGAATTAAACAAGAACCATAGTGTGCTTCTACATCTTCAAAAAACCATATTTAGAAAATGGTTATTGAGAAAAAGGATAAACGTAGTCCTTTTTTAAATCGCATGTACCTTATTAGAAGCAATTTTATGGAGAAAAATCAACTATCAAACTTCTACAATGGAGTTTGTTTGAAAAACCCTAGTTCTTGCCTTTTTGGAGAAGTTGGAAGAAAATTCCTAGATTGATTTAGTTTAGCTAAAAGAATAATGAATTAAGTGTTTAGGGTATTTATATTATTATGTATAGAAGAAAAAATTCATGGGTTTATCCTAAAAGGTCAGAGTAAATAACCAAAATAACCATCATTAAACAAATTAGGAAAATTGCCTAATGGACTCCACAATTTGTTAAGTTGCACTTCATGACTTGTGAAGTGCATATTTACATCTCGTGAAGTCACTGGAATAGGGAATCCACCCAAAAAATAGGGACACGAGTCATTGTCCTCAACTCCAGGCCTCATGGTGGCTTTTGTATAAGTGAAAATGTGATTTTTCGGGTTAAAGTCCAGGATTTGACAGTATGGGTCTTGGTTAGGAATAGTACTAGCCGTTGGAACCTTATAGTGAAATGGAAGTCTTCTTGTTCAATAGTACAACTCCTACCACGATTCGTACTCCGACAACCCATAAGTCGTACTGTTGGAGTACATGGGTCGTACTATGATTTCACTTCTAGAGTTTAGTAAAATGGCCATAACATTTTACTTCAAACTCTGAATGACACACGGTTTATTGTATTGTAAATTAGAATGAAATACCTTTCTTTGGATAGTTCATGACTGATATGGTCATTTATAGTTGATCCAAGCATGAAGTAACTTTAAATCTAAGCTTTTTGAAAGAGCTTTGAACTCAAATTTGTCATAGAAGTTGTTTATGACCTCAAATCACTTCAAGAGATAATACCACCCTTGTTTTAGTATATTATCACCAAGGAATAAGATTTAAGGTTTTATATTATCTCTCCCTGGGAAATATTCGTTCGCGAATTAAGGGTATAGCTAGAATAGGAGGAACTCAACTAGTAAAACTAACCGAATGATTAATTGGACATAAGAATGATATCCAATGACTTAATTTAGTGAAACAAACTTTGAATATACTACTAACTCAGCTTATAAACATAAAAAGTGAAATAACTAACCTTAATATCAAAACTAGTCAAATAGCATATAAATGCACAAATAGGGACTCCTGTACTACTACCTCAACTCAACATCAATACTCTAATCAACTCATGCATGAATACACTCAATGGAGTAGTGCAATGCTACATGATACATGCTCATGAAGTAAAACGGACAAAAGCTGAATAGAGTTGTTATTACCTCAAGAAGGAATGGAACTAGAAAAGAACAAATGTGGGTATGTACTTATCATATCATCCTATTCCTCCCATGTATCTGCCTCAACTACTTGGTTCCTCAAGATAACCTTTAATGATGCTATATCTTTGTTCTCAACTTACGAATATGTCTATTAAGAATATGAACGGGGACCTTCTTATTGGTCAAACTATCACGAATGATGCTACCATCGACTGGCACTATAAAAGATGGATCACTCATATATTTCTTTATTATAGAGACATGAAACACTATGAGAACCACTGCTAACTCTGATGGAAGGTATAACTAATAGGAGACCTTGCCTACCCTCCATAGAATCTAATAAGGCCTAATATACCTCAGTCTTAACTTACCTTTTTTGTCAAATATCATGAATACCTTCATAGGTGACAGCTACACAAAAACCTAATCACTTATATCAAACTCTAACTTTCTCCTCCACATACCTGCATAGGGTTTTTGCCTACTCTGGATTGTCCCTAGCCTCTCTTAAATAGTATTAAATTTCTTCATAGAATCAAGAATAAATTCTTGACCTACAAAAGCTTCCTCACCAACCTTAAAACAACCAATCGAAGACGTACACCACCTCCCATACAGTGCCATAAATAGATCCATATGAATAATTAAATGATAGTTGTTTTTGTATGAAAAGTCTATAAAAGATAGGTGTTCAACCCATTTACAGTTGAACCAAATTGCACATTCCCTTAGCATATCATCCAAAGTTTGATTAGTCCTCTTTCCTAACCATATGTCTGCGGATGAAAATCCTTACTCAACTAAACTTGGGTACCAAGACTCCTCTGAAATGATATCCAAAATAGACATGTAAACTACCGACCACAATATTTATATAATAGATCAAGGTACACCATGCATATTAACAATCTCCCTCAAGTAGATCCTATCATACTACTCTGTTGAAATACTGGTGTGAACAGGTAGGAAGTGAGTAGACTTAGTCATTCAGTCTATTATAACCTATATGGAATCATACCTATGGTCTAATGGTAAAAGAGGTGAAAAATATATATTAATCACCTCTCACTTCCATGCCGGAATGTCAAACTGATGCTTCTCACCTACTAGCCTCTAGTGTTCTACCTTCACTTGTTTTTTGATTAAGAGACTTAGCTAAAACCTCCGCTATGTCCTTCTTCATACCTTCCCACTAATACACCTCTCACAGATATCTATACATCTTAGTAGCTCTAGGATAAACATAATACCAGGAACTATGAGCCTCTGACATTATCATCTCTCTCAAACCATGAACTGCTAGAACATACAAGCGAAAGAACCCTATATCACCCTTTGGAGAAAACCTGAACCTTATTCTTATGGACTGCATCTTTCAGCTTAAATAGAATAGGGTTACTACCTTGATTCTCCTTCACCACAATAATAAGAGATGACTCAGAAGCATTATGGACAAGTAGACCACAATCCTCTACACCAATTAATCTAACACCAAGGTGTTCAAGCCTATGCATCTCCCTAGCTAACTACTTTTTATCTCCATCAACATATGACAAACTCCCCAACCTTCTAAGGGAATTAGCCACTACATTGGCCTTTGTTGGATGACACATCACATTCATGTCATAATCCTTCAAAAAATCAAGTCATCTCCTCTGACAAAGATTCAAATCCTTCTAATCAAACATATGCTACAAACTCTTATGATCATTGAAGACATCTACATTCACCCCATAATAGTAATGTCTGCACAACTTCAAACAAAAAACCACCTTTGTAAGCTCAAGATCATGAGTAGGATAATTATTCTTATGAACCTCAAGTTTTCTAGAAGCATAAGCCACAAACTTACCATGATGTATCAGAACACAACCTAGAACAAATCTCAAAGCATCAAAATGCACAACAAACCCATCAAAAAAAAATCCACACCGGAGCATATGTCAACCTAGCCTTCTACTCCTGTAAACTCCTCTTACAAGCATTATACCACTCAAACTTTACTTTCTTTTGAGTCAAAACGGGTCAAGAGAGCAGATATGGAAGAGAATCCCTAAACAAATTTATGATAATACCCAACTAGATCTAGAAAACTATGGATATCTGACAAAGAGGTAGGTCTAGGCATTTATAGACATAATCAATATTTTAGAATCTACCCGAATACCTTTTCTAGAAATGATATGACTAAGGAAGGAAACTGATTGAATCCAAAACTCACACTTAGCAAACTTAGCATAAAGCTGACTCTAAGGGTCTAGAGAACAACTCAAAGATGGTTAACATGCACCTACTCATTTTTAGAATAAACCAGAATATCATCAATAAGGACAATCACGAACAGATCTAAGTAGGGCTTGAAAACCCTATTCACGAGATACATGAATGTGGTAGGTGTATTAGTCAAACTAAAGGACATAAAAAAATATCAAAATGGACATAGAGAGTATGAAAATATACCTTTGGAATATCTGAATCTTTGACCTTAAGTTGATGATAGCCCAAACAAAGATCAATCTTATAAAAATGGCTAGCACTTTGAAGCTAATCAAACAACTC
>JBDJHY010251003.1:0-10666 GCA_039654485.1 Withania somnifera
GTATGGTTCCCTCAAAGTTATGGAGTAAGACATTGATTTCTCAATAAGATCAGTTTTTCTAATTGTATGTTGAACTCCTTTGAAAAACATTGGCGCACGTGTAGTTGAGTTGCTCTACTAACTAAGCAATAGACCTTGGTGCTTGTGATACATTTTTTATCATATAGATAAGTTCTTGTCAAGATAAATATTTCATGATCTAACATCAACAGTCTTTGATCTCTTTGAGTAGTATTCATTAGATTAGTATTGCATATAAGTAATATGATATCTATAAATATAGGCACGGTAAGATGAAACTCATGGAAGTAAATTTTCCCGTGTACCTCTACTATACCATATACCCCTCCCCCGATAACCTATGTACCTAGCACGGGCTGATAGGGTCCGTAGTGGTCAGCACCCTATGTACTAACATAACTGTCATAATTTATGCTCATGAATGAACAAGCCTCTGCCAACCACTTATTGGTATTGACTCAGGTCTCAGTATCCCATCCGTAACCAAGCTTAAAATTGGTAGAAAACATAGTATCTATGCCCAACTACATCTGGGAAAAAAATTGGGTAATAACAGATATTCAGTATCCAACATTTGGCCGACGCTATAAGTGCCAACAAGTTCATGTATCAAGCGCCAGATTTTAAGTCATGGGCTAAAATAGTAGAAAATAGTAGTATTGGGCTCCAATTCGACAATTGAGACTTGGAATAGTTTAAGAAAATCATAAACCAGTTATTATAGTATAATGCCTACTTAAAATTGAGTATCATATCAAGATTATCCGGTAATACCAAAATCTCTATGCTAATCTATCATTATCAAATATCAGGTAATGCAAGTCATCAATATCCAAAAATGGCCTTTAAGGCCAAATCAATAATTGAAAATAGCTCATCAGTCCATGCAAGGTTCTAAAATCTTCAATGTTGGGATCTTGGCCATAAATAGTGGAAGCAGTGCATAAAATCTCAGCAAAATGATGATGACATGCATGATAATATAAGCATAATCATAGATAAGGATCACAGTATGTCCTGCCGGCCTTGCATAAGCTCGAAATTACTATAGCAAACATAACCAGCTTAATTGATGTACAGGACTCACGGACATTCCCGATAACCTTAACTATCTGAATTCCAGAGTCAATGCAGACCATCAGGTAATCTATCATACATCACCAATACATAATTAAGAATCGAACTAAAGAACTGGACAAGGTCTAGGGTACCAATTTAGAATTCCTAACCCAAGGAGGCTAAATAGTACGATTATTCTCATCTAAGCCAAGTCTAAGATTGCAAGACAAAGCCAAACTATCGTTCCAAGATGCACTCGTAAATATTGAGTAGAGGATGCCCGGGATGCTTCAAATCTCCTAAAATTATTCAAAAAAAATCTAATGGTCATGCAACTAGAAAAATAATAATAAAGACATTATACAAGACAAATGTTACCCATAAAGCTATGAAAATAAAAATACCTTGGATCAAAATATGGGTCAATACGGGCTTATGGGCCGTGAGCCCAAAACATCAAACAAAGGGTATAAAAATGTTCACCTCATTATAGAGAACTCATACACAAAATTTGATGCCAAAAAAAGCAATAAATAATCTTGAATTGAAGAAATAAAATAGAGAAGCCACTTTCAAAATTTGGAAAATTCTTAGAAGAAATTCAATAACTTATTGATGGAAACTTACCAAATAATGATGGAAGAAATTATTAGGAGTAATCCCCAATACTTACAAAGCTTAATAACGAAGACCAAGAACTTCAAGTTTATCAATAGAGGTTTTTAAAATGAAGAAGATAGGGTTTTAGATGAAACTTGGGAGAATTTGGAGTGGAGATCAACTAATAATTAATGGGTATTTGAAGAAATTTAATTTCCCACTTCATCCACTAACATATGAAATACCAAAGAATTTCAATAGAGGATTTGAGAGTGTTCGGAAGTGAAAAGATGAAGAAAATGGAAAAAAAGTCGGGGTTGGGGGGTATTTATAGGCATACCAGTCCGCATGTGTTGATTTATCGGCAAAATGGCCAATTAATTGGTCATTACCACTAAATTTTTCAAATGGATGATAAATTGTCCATCGATAAATCGATCAAATTTTTTATAAATTGGTCATGACCGATTATTGGTTGCACTAGATGAAAACAATTTCAAAAGATGGTTTTCCCCACCCAAAACTCATTCGAAACCCCATATATGCAAATCATAAATGTTTTTTGCATGTAAATGATATTCCGAACTCAAAGGACTCGACTAATTGGAATAGTAGTTTGTTTTGCTGACATATGACCAAAAAAACCTTTATGGATAATCAAAAGTTCCAAACAAACATTTAAAATGAGACATACACACCCGGGAACCAAACCAGCACTCCATCTAACCTAAACGTGATATTTTGAAGCTTATGGCGCAATCGTATTTCCAATTCGAGCTCCGATCACAAGATGAATACTCAAGCTCAATTTATGAACTAGAAAGCTCATAAAATATGTAAAATGAGATAAACTCGTAACAAAGGCTTCAGGGCACGAATCAGTAGTTTGTTTACACAAAAATCCATGCTCGAAGCTAATGGAACTATTGGAATTAAATTTTGAGTTCATTTTCAAGTAATGTTGGCCGGAGTAAACGATATCAAAAGCTCTTGCTTTAAAAAGGGAAACAGGCATAACCACCAACTGAAAGAACCAAAAACCGAACTACTGATCCTGATAAGTCATAAATAACTTAGGGCCATTACTGAAAGCTCTAAGATGCAAGAAAATACGAAAAACCAAAAAATGACCGGAAGGGTCATTCAACATCTACTACTAAAAAGGCTTTTGTCCCAAAAGTTTGAAGAAGAGGGGAAGAAAGGCATCAAACTCATACGTAGGACAAAACCAACCACACAAGGCATGCTCAGCTAATCAAACGACTTTCCAAGGCAAAGGAACATATCCACGGGACTCCAACTTCCAAACAATAAAAAAAATCACCCACTTCTCAAAAACACCAACTGAAATGATCACAGGTTCTCACATAACTGTCAAAAGCATTATCGATACTAAAGAACGAAATACTCCATACATATCAGAAATAACCTCACGGTGCTAACCAAAGGAGAAAACAAGGAGAATGGACAACAGAGATCCAAAATCAAGAACTAAATCACATATCACTGGATCCAAGCACTAAACCAAAAACCATCAAACAACTCATCATTAGCAGCCGAACTTAAAATCTATCACATAACTTGGAATAAAATCTAGAAATGTTCATAATAACCAGTCAATATCGATAAAACCCCAAATACTCCAAAAGTTATAATCACTTAAAATAAGTCCAACAAGAGAATATCTTAGTCACAAACTGTCAAAACCCAATCTCAAACTATATAAAAGACTCAAAACTGATAAACAATCCACAAACCAGAGGTCTAACAGAATAAACAACAATATCACATAAAATCGACCCTACTCATAAAGCCAACATGCATCTCGTACCCAATCATAAAAGAATCAAACCATTATGAGAATATAAACCAACTCAACTAGTCAACAACCACCAAATCAAACAACCCAACAATACACCGATAACAACCCAGACAACACACCCCAAAAGCAATAGCAAATCTGCTTCAGGACTAAAATAACTCAATCTCAATAGGAGAACTTTCATGAACCCCAAAACACATAAAAAATCTTCACTTAGGTAAAATAACAGTATTCTGCCATAGCTTAGTTATAGGCTTCGTTAGTCGAGTCAATTTACAGCCCATGGAAATTTCCTACTAGTTGTACAAAATGCATGCAAAGGGAGTCCATCTTTACTCACCTCAGTCCCCAATACACGAATCCACCCTCAATGGGAAGGGTACTTCCTATGTAATTGAATAATGGGTTCGTGGATAGGGTTCTAAGAAAGATGGGTTAAGGCAGAAAGACTCTTATACTAACCCATATCCAACATGGATTCAAACATAAGGATTGATTCAATCCGAGCACAAAGAAAGGAATATCAAAACACAAGAGTAATCTAAAACTGAAGAGATGCTGATACTAGCTCAATTTTCTTATATCAATATGTGAAAAATACCAATCCCTGATTAGGTGGTCAAAATTCAATACAAAAAAACACCACCCTCTACATCTCAAGCGATAACCAAATTACCTAACTCTTATCTAATCCATGAAGGAAAGCATACACATAAGAAATATTCAAGAACAAACCACACAGATAAAAAAACACACCGGTAAACTGTCAAGAACCATCTCTTAAGGATGCAAACTCATGAACCTTAAAGGAGAAGTTAACCCAATCCAATCCACAACACTTCTAACACCTCAAAAAACATGATCACACTTTCACTTCACTACTCGATGAACCAAAATAATGCATGACATAGGTGTTCACCCAATACCTAAACATTACTCAAGAACAAATCGGGTATACTAATCCGTACTCAAGAAAATTGAAGAAGCTAACCCAAACCGACTACCGAATTACTGTCAACTATTCGATGGATAACTCAAATCCACTGAACACCAAAACATTGGGGAACTCAATTATAGGATCGAATCCCTCGACCCACTACTAAATATTCAATCTAGGAAATATCATAATATAGATCTGCCATAAATACCGTTAACCACTCAACAATCCCAAAAACAAACCTCAAATCCTATCAATTCAATAAATATTGGGTGACAATAAGGGGATGAACATTATCCCAAATGCCCAAATCAATCTCAATAACCCGTAATACAAACTCTCACTCAAGGAACATAGATAAATCATCGAGAAGAAATAGTCAATCCCAAGAATCTAACGAAACTAATCTCCTCGTCCAAAGACTATAAAAGTCCCAAATAGTGCATGGATAAATAATCCCCATATGCATTCAGAAATGTACTAAGAAAACTTAAGGCACAGATTTGATGCAACAGTCTAAGAATGACAAAAGAAAAGGGAAGACCAATAATGCCCACAATATCTATGGTCAACCCATCTATAAAGAATATCACTGTTGAGAGATCAAACTTCTCTACAGCTACCCAACAGGGTCTCAAAATATGATCCACTACTAAGAAATCCAGTACTAAGGTAGAAACGGATAACATTATCAATAACTTCTCAAAAGAAACTCTCATCACAGAAAAAAACAACAACAAGCTAAAATGAAGAAAATACAAGCATAAAAGACTAATAAGATCATATAAAGTCCAACCTTAATAAATAGAGGGATAATTAAACACGTAGAGATGGGCACCAGATACAGAAGATAAATAAAAAAAGAGTTAACTAATCATGGGCTAACATATTAAACCTAAGTAGCAACAATAGAGGTACCACGAGGCCTCTAATCAAAATAGGTTGATGGATGATCCACGGGCTGCATAGTATTCGCCTAAGGTCATTCTATGAACAAGTGGCCCCTATTACCATAAGTATTGCACAAACCTCTCAGCCTACTCCGGCGGAAGGGAAAAGAAGAACCAGTATGTCCACCATAGATGGAAACCCTAAAAAATATATCTCTCATAGACCGATAATTCCATGAACCAAATGAACTGGTGGAAAGACTGACCCTTGCTTCTTACAATCTACAAAAATATGACCTGTATCTCCACACTCCCAAAATTCCCCATAGGTATTAACCTGACGAGATAAACTGGATGCACCTATGGTCGGGCCATCAAAACTATGTTGAACCCCAACTAAAGTTAGTGGACCGTCTGAACTGGATCAATGGGCTGGCCCTTAGCTCCTAACGACCCATTACAAATACCAAGCACAGACTGGGACCCCTTCTCACCTTCTCCATATGTTACCTAACATAATCTCTCAATCAATCTCGAGCAGCCGATAACCTGAATGAAAGAATAGCCTGTAACTATAAAAGGTACAAATACTAAACAAAGGGATAGGGTGGATCCATTAACAAACTCTAATCCTCTCACACACATAAGGAAAATTTTAGCTCTTTGCCCAATCAACTCATGTAATCCTGCCTCATACTCAGCGAAGGAAAATAAATCTTATTGCTGACTTGGAAACTCATATCCTATCTGAGGTGTACCCCTAACTCTACATGAGACCCCTGTTCTACATGAGACCCCTGCCTACGGTGCACCGGTCTCTGATCTCAGCAATTCAAGAAGTATCTCCCTAAGGACAGGTGTAGAAATATATCTCACTGGTATTGGGTCAGGTTCAACATACACTGTTCTTTGGACACCAGATGGTTGCTGAACCAGAACAGGCTAGAGCTAAACCACGAAAGCTCTGGCTGGCATAACAGCTCTTATGGATGTCGAATCATAAGCACGTCCTAGACCTTAGGCTTGAACTTTAGCACGGAACCTAGATAAAGCTCTCAATGATAGTGCGGTATGTCTCTCATCCCCTGCTGCTACCAAAGATAGTGGGTGTCTTATCTGCGGAAGAATGAATAAAAAATAATGAAGGTTAACTAGGATGCACACTTGAGATGAAAGTGAACAAGATATGGATTTTCTAAAGTTTTCACTATAGCCTCTTGAAGATAGGATACGTACGTCATCGTACCTGATTCGCAAGACTCTACTAGACACTGGCTCATGTACTTAGAATGCCAATGAACCTAGGGCTCTGATTCCAATTTGTCATGAACTGATTTCTTATATCATGAAGGCACCTACATCCCACCGTAGGAGAACCACCCAAAAACTATATAAAGAAAAAGTAATAGATAAATGTAGAAGATAATATATAATGATAGAACATGCAGAAATCCAGTACAATAAATGAAATCCTTAAAACCTAGTAAACTAGTACATGAGCCTCTAAGGAATTGATATAATGTTTGAAAAAATAATGAAGGATGGAAAATTACCAAATATTTATGGAAAAATGATTGGGATTAATCCCCAACACTTTCCCAAGCTCAATAATGAAGACCCAAGAACTTTAAGTTCATCAGTGAATGTTTTTAAGATGAAGAAGATGGGGTTTTGGATGAATTTGGGGGAATATGGAGTGGAAATAACCTATTAATTGGTACTAAAGAAATTTAGTTTCCACTTCACACAATAACATATGAAATACCCAAGAATTACTATGGGGACTTAAGAGTGTTTAGAAGTTAAAAGATGAAGAAAATGGGGAAAATCAGGTTTGGGGTATTTATAGACTTACCATCCAGCAGATGCCGATTTTTTGGTAAAAGGGATGCTAAATTGGTCATTAACGATAAATAAGTCAAATGGATGATAAATCGGTCATGACCGATAAATCAGTAAAATTCTCTAATTTATCGGTTGCACCAGATGACAACAATTCTAATAGATGGTTTTATCATCCAAAACTCATTAAGTATCCCATATATGCGAACCATATATGTTTTTTGATTGTAAATGATAATCCAAACTGAATAAAATTGAAGAAATTTGAATAGGAGGTCATTTGAAGAGATATGACCAAAACAACCTTTAAGTATAGTAAAAAATTCAAACCAAACACTCAAAATGAGACCTACACATCCAGGAACCAAAAAAACACTCCATCTAACCTAAAATTGGCATTTTAAAGCTGATGGCATAGTCGGATTTCTAATCTGAGGCTCCGATCACGAGATGACTACTTAAGTTCCACTTATGAACTATAAAGATCATAAAACATGCAAATGAGATAAACTCGTAACAAAGACTTCCGAATATGAACCATGAGTTAGTTTACCTAAAATCCATGTTTTGAATCTAACATTACTACCGATATTCAATTTTGAGTTCTTTTTCAAGAATGTTGAATGGAGTCAACGGTATCAAAAGATAAGGCTTTAAAATAGGGAAACAGACATAACTACCAAACTAACAACTCAAAAATTGAACTACTGGTCTAGATAAGTCATAAATAACTTATGGGCGCTATTGGAAAGCTCTTAGATACAAGAAAATAAAAAATGCAGAAATGATCGGAAGAGTCATTACACTTTCAAGTAACCTTTCATTACAATCTCAAGAGTATATAACCTATCTAGCCATATCGAAATCACAACACCTTTCAATTTCATTTAAATAAATGAGGCCAAACAATGTCAGAATAATGTATAAAAAGGCATTATAACACATGTGCTCACAAAGTAGAGAGGCAAAACTTACAATGACTTCATATATGTGAGATAAAACAATTATAGAGGTAATGCATACACTTAAACTCAATATCATAGAATTACCGGTAAGAACCTCATCTATTTGCATTTACATCATAACTTAACTCACATTATACTAATGGCGGTCTGATCCTCGGCCCTTACCTTTATACCATCGACACTTTACACATTATAGTAATGTCGTATGGTCCTCGACCCTTACTTTCATATCATCAACATTTACATAACACGAAAATGCAGAAATGGTCATTGTCTGTTGCTTTCACATCATCATCATTATTTAAATATTTAGTAATATCAATATGGTCCTCAACCCTTACTTTTATATTATAATATTTACCCAATATAGCAATGCAGGTACAACCTCGACCCTTGCTTACACATTATCAATATTTACATTGCCAATATAATGCCAAGATCCAATAACAAATAGGCTTTAGGAATTAGGAAAAATATGGCATGATGAAGGTAAATAAACAAACAAGCCCCACTCTGGCAATTAATCAAATATAACATCACAAGTATTCAACCAAGGCCGCTCAGCGGGATAATCTCAATTAAGGAAAAAATAGTATATAAGATAAATCTAACAGCACCACAAGACCATATCTATCCTTACTCAATGAGAGATAATGAAGTAATCAAATATTTACCCATTTTTATTCCTTGATTTTGACCCCACATGCTTGAATCTAGTGCTCAGACGAAACATTAGTCACTAGACCACACAAACACCCTCAAATCATCCGCTTTACTCCAATTAGAGGTAACAGTACACGACAAAGATTCTACATAGCATTGTAAAAGGTTCAATCCTCCACTTTCCTTAGATGAAGAAAACTCTTTCAAATCGGAGCCTTTCATTCGTGCCAGGTCCTCACTTTAACAATATCTAATCAAATATGAGATAGGAATGAGAAAATATAAAGTTTGATATTCATATTGCTGTTTTAGAATTCGGGTCCAAAATTACCCCAAAAAAGTGGAAATTAAAGGTTAAAGGAATTTCCAAAACTTTAGTTGAAAATCAAGTTCCCCGTGATTTTAGGAGCTTACATATGAAATCTCATAAAAATTCGAGTTGAAAATCATCCTTACAATCTCAAAATATCAGGACAAAAGTTCTTTGGAAAACCAAGGTTTTGATATAAATTTAATGAAATAATCAATAGTAAGTGAATAAATAATGTTAAAAGAACTTACCAATACTTTTCCTAAAAAAAAGTATCCTTTGGGAACGTCAAAATAGAACTCTCAAAGTTTAAAATGGAAAATGGGAAAGAAACCCCAATTTTTGAAATATATATACCAAGCTGTAGGTGCCAATTTATCGGTAGTTTGATTGATTTATCAGTCACCGATTTATAAGTCAATCTTCAGATTTAATAATAATCGATAAAGTGGTTGCAATAGAAAATAGGCAATTCCAATATTTGGTTTTATTACCCCAAAACTCATCCAGAACCCCCCAAAAATGAACCAACAGCAAAAATTGAGTGTAAAACACATTCCAGATGCAATGGAATCATCAAATAGTAAATTTGAGGTCTCCACAATCCATTTCTCACTAAGGTTACTAAAAAATAGAACTTTAACAAAAAAAGCTGAAATTGCCCTCGAAACTTTTGGAAAAAATACTCAAACCTTCTTTTAGCCCAAAAATAACCTCTCAAATAAAAAAAAATGACAGAATTTGAATACGAGCTTCCAACAATCAAATATTGACCAAAGTCAAACATTGGCCTTATAACTCAACTTTATCTCATCTAACAAGCTAAAATCAATACGAAAATACTAGAATTAAAAATAAAGGTCCTCCGCGACTAATTTCGACATTCTAAGGAAGATGGAACTGAGAAAATTTTGTTCTGAGTCTTGAAACTCCAAATGAGGTCAAAACCAATATATTTCAATACAAAGGCTTCAAAAAACTAAGAAGTTTCCAAAGTTCAAAACTTTTGGCTTCGTTTTCTAAAACAAACCCATAAATTAAATACTTACGACTCGGGGCAACTCTCGAAAAGGGTAAAATGATAATTTTATGAAAAATCCAAAGAACGACCTTTAGGGTCGTTACATCATCCACAGCTATAAATCATGTTTGTCATCGAATATAAAGAGATTGAAAATACCTGAAGCCTAAAAATATTGGGCGTGTCTGGCACGTATATCAGACTCGGTCTCCCAAGAAACCTATGAAATTGGGCGGTGCTTCCACTAAACCTTTGCCAAACCAATTCCAATATTCTCAACTTTCTAACTTGCCTGTCTAGGACAGCTACAAGCTCTTCCTCATTGATTAAGTCCAGATCGAATGTCACAGGCCCATAATGAATAATATGAGAATCTTCAAGAATATAATTCTGAAGCATGGAAACACGAAAGGTAGGGTGTACTATTGACAGGTTAGGTGGCAAAGCTAACTCATAAGTCATCTCTCCAACATGACTTGGAATTTCCAAAGGACTAATAAAACTAGGGCTAAGCTTTCCCTTCTTCCCAAATCTCA
>JBDJHY010251024.1:0-10666 GCA_039654485.1 Withania somnifera
TTTGCGACTTATCCCATATTTATAAACACTTGTACATATAAGAAGACATAACATAACATTTAAAAAGCAAAAAAGAAAAGGGACAAAGTTGGTGTTAGTTCAGAGTGTACACAGTCATATTTCTAAATGAAATAAAGGAGAATTTCATTGTTGAATATTAGAAGAGGGCAACTCTTATGCACTAAACCTTCCGCTATGCATGGAGTTCGGGAAAAGACCAGTTTATCAAAATTTATTGTACACAGTCTTATCTTGTATTTCTGCCAGAAACTATTTTCACAATTTAAATTCATAATATCCTAATCACAAGACCAGTTATTTCAAAACTTTCCTTCAAATTGTTTAAAGTACAACAATAATATGGAGGTGGGAAACACGAGGACCAAGACCATCATCTATGTTATCTGTAAAGATGAGCTATGGCTTGCCTAATTTTGCACTGAGGCAATTCTTGTGAAAATGCCACCCGCAGAATTCTCTCAGTGAACAGAATGTGGACTGTAATCTATACAGAGCCAGAAAACACTATTAAGGCAAATCAAAAACTATTAAGGTAATCCATACACATGTCGATTTTCTCCCACAAAGCTACGTATGATGTCTAGCAGTTCGTTTATCGCTTCATTCTGCAAATCATCCAACAACGGGGTGTGTCACCAGGCCAGCTACCCATATGGTCATATCACGCCTGATGTGTATTTTGTCTTGGTTAATCAGCGACACAGGAACTTTCATTTCATCATATGGATGAAAGAAAAATTTAATGATTCCCCTGCAAAGATTCAAATATATTACTGGTTTGAAAAGATCTTCCATTCCATTTCATTTAATAGTGGAAGTCATCCATTGTCACTTTCCAAGGGCATGGTAACGAGACTTGAGAGAAAAAAGATGAAAAGCTACTACAATAGTGAAACTCACCGAACAAGCCTTGCTTGGGAAGTGAGTCGATATTCTGCTAAATTTGTACCGAACACCCTATGCAGCTCTGTGATCCTTTTTGTTGCACACCATTTTCTCAGGGTTAAGCTATTCTTAAGATCAGCAATTCGTAAACTTTCTTGCCAAGATAAAAATTAGTTCCTTGTAGTCTCTGACAAATTCACCTCTCTCTGTAATCTTCTAAGTACTTGTATTTCATCTTCTGTGTCAGATCTAGAGAAAAGAATATGGAACTGTAGAGGTTTTCTGGAGTGGTGGTGTATCAGTATCAGTATTGCTGTGGCGGTAGAAAAGCAGTGTTACTGCTATATGTATACTAGTGTTGACGACCCGACAGGGGCCCAAGTTTAATAAGTTTACTTTTTTATCTTTCTTGATTTCTTGTCATTACCAACATAAGGTTGGACATAACCTGCACTTCTGGTGACACTTAACCTTGAGACCTTGAAGTCTCTGCACGTCCACCTTGCAACTTGACAAGGCTTCATTGCATTGGCTCAAGAAGAAAATTTACTCACGTTTGTTTATTTTAGGCAGGAGCTAAATCCAAGATGGGAAAGCAACTAAAACATCAAAAGTTGCTGAAATGCAAACCAATGTTTAGAAGCTCCTTCAAGTAGAATATTAAAATATATCCCATGTTTTATGGGAAACACATGATACACGAATATAAGCAAGTTCAACAAACAGCGTGGAGAAAGAGAAATTAAGCATTCTTATGCCATCTAATAATGCTTCCAGAATTCCTAGTTTCTAAGCCTGTTAATTTATATATATCCTTTTCTTACATTGAGACATGAATAAAGACACAACATTCTATCCTCTCATTTTCAAAAGAAATTGTTATAGATAGTAAATCTTCAATGATATAGCCGACGCTAATGAATAAATGATAAAAATCATGATATATTGGAAACTGGAACTTAAAACTCACTAGAGACCAGTTTGTGAATTCTACATATTTTGTTTGAAACCACAAGTAGAAAGAAACCTACAATAAACCGCAAGAGTGAAAATTTTAGCAACGTTTCAGATGAGGAAGTCATTGATCTTTAGCATTGGCGTCCAGAAAAGTTAACAGTGGAAGCAAAGAAAATAACACGGTGTATGTCACACTATTCAAAAACATGATAAGGTTCGGAGATTTCTAGATACAAGAATTTGGGTCATAATAGCTCTCCCTTATAACATTTTGCATAGGAATGTAGTCTGAGCATAAACATTGTACCGTCATGTTTAGGAATTGCTAATACTAATGAAAAATTACATAGCTACAGAAACTGTACTGCACATTCTACCCACTTCAAGCAAACTAATTACCAAGGCTCATTGTTATCTGATTTTTTTTGTTATTTTAGTGTAGTCTTTCATTGACGCCTGCTACTTCTAAATACCCATTTGTGCCTCACTTTCTAGGTTAATTCATTGACAAATCTATGTTGATGTAAGTTGGATTTCTACCAACTTAACCACTAGCTATTTTGAGCTTTTGAAGCACTAAAGTTAACCATTAAGACTTGAATAATATATTTTTGCTGAATTTCAGGTTAATCAAGTCTTGAAAGAAGTCGATGTCAAAGACATTTCAACCAGAAAGTCTAGAAAAGATGCTGGAAGAAGAAGAGTGAGGATCTTGGGGGTCAAGTGTGTAATCATCATACAACTGAAATGGCCTAGTATAGGTGCTAAGAAGACTGGCGATCGTCACTATTAGCACAATGATTCTCACTTAAATATGGAGCTTAAGACAGAAACTCTGGAATTAGAGCACTACGAAGGGTGACATTGCCACACTTTAGGATGCAATCAACTCTAGACAAAAGTCTTGAAGCCCCCGGAAAACTTTGGGGTGTTTGTAACTCTAGAGCTTACTTCCTTGTTCTTCCTATCACGTATTATTATTTTCCATTTGGTTTTGTTGTATTTGCTAATTATTTCCTTATTTCAAAGTATTTGGCTGTCGTTATAAAGTAGAGATGACCCATTAATGTTTACATGCTTAGCGCTTATGTGCGAAGTCTTTATCATACAATAAAGTTACGGGTGGCGGCTAAGGATAGGTATAAGGAACCAAAGAAGTCATTGGGAGAGGTGGTTAGATAGGACTTATCATGTCTTCAATTTACCAAGAACATAACCTTAAATAACGATCATGGAGGCCTCATATTAGAGTAAACGAATAGTTGATAGTTGAGCGTAGTCTCATTTTGTAATGACCCTTCCGGTCATCTTTATATTTTTGTACTTTTCTTGCATCTTAGAGCTCATCTGTAGTGGTCCTAAGTGGTTTATGACTTGTTGGAATTGGTGGTTCGGTTCCCGGGTCATTCGTTTGGTTGTTATGTCTGTTTTCCTACTTTAAAGCCTTAACTTTTGAAATCGTTGAGTCCAGTCAACATTCCTTGAAAATGAATTGAAATTGAATTTCAATAGTCCTGTTAGCTCTGGAACGTGGTTTTTGGTCTGGAATGACTCTTAGTTCGTGTCTGGAGGCCTTTATTGTAGTTTTATCTAGTCTTGTGTATTTTTCACTTTTGGGGGGTTCAATGGTTTGACTTCGGTCAACTTTTGATGATCAAAGCCTAGAATTAAATATTTGACTGTGCCATCAGCTCAAGAATATCGAGTTTAGTTTAGGAAAGTTGTTCGTACGAGTCCCGGGCTAGTCGATCTCATTTCAAGAACTTAGTTGAAATTAGGAGAATTTAAGTCGAGGATTTACTTTAGTCAATATTTTATCGAAACAATCTCGGATTAAAATTTTTATGTGTTGTTGAGTCAGGGATGCCATTTTCATGCAGGTAGTATATTTGATTTGTGTACATCAGGTTCTGAAATCATTCTGAACCATCATTTGAAGTTGAAATCTAGGCTAAAATTGTTGTTATCCGGTGCCAGACAATTGTTCTTCGTAATCTCTAGTCCCTCTCACACGATCGCAATGCATTGGCGTCTCACTCTTCACGATGCTAAATCTTTATTACAAGGTAGTGTGATATTATTCTATCCCTATTCGCGATCGAAGACTTGGTTAATGCGATCGCGAAGGTCAAAATAGCTCTTTATCGTGATTGTGACTGTAGGTCACGCGATCGCCATATATACCTGGTAACAGGTATTAATATTTTAAAACCCTATTTTTTCTCCTATGTGTCTTCATCCTTTCTTACTCAAACTCATAATCCTCCATTGCTAAACCTTGAGTTAGTGCATGTGACCTTGGATAACATTAGGAGTCATAATTTTTCGATTTTTATTCAATTATTGATAAGTTTTTACTCTAATTTTATTAAAATTCCACTCTATTTTATTGATTTTAGCTCATTCTTTGCTCGTCTTTACTCTAAATTCTAGTTATAAGTTCCTCATGATGTGCGAAACATTTGGGTACCTTTTGTTCAGAATTTTGGGTTATCGGGCCTGTAGGCCAGTTTTGACTCTAATTTTGGCCCTAGCTATAATAATTGCATTATGAGTATCGTTTGACTCCTATTAATGTGTAAATTATTATTTTTCTAGTTTTGTGATTGCTTGGGTTCATTTGGAGCATTTTAAAGTTGATTGGGCTACTTTTTCAATATTTGCGATTTTGTATTTTCGGACTCAGGTAGGCTATGACCTACCGATCTGAGATTGATTTTATATTTGATTGTAGATTTCCTTGTGAACTTGATGGTCTTTATTGAACTTTAAAATAAATGGTGGGATTATTGGGTATCTTTGTGAGTCCTAGACATCAATGACTGGTTATGATTCTTGTAGTGACACTTTGATCTATTGGCTATGATTGTGCATGTCATCATCATGAAATATAGATGTCTATGCATTGGTTTCTACTATTTATGGTTGAGGAATTATATTATTGATTTTGAAACCTTGCATGGCCTTAAGGGTCCATTTTCGAATATTGATAATTGGCACTACTATGAGTTTTATGAAAAATGGAATTTGATTATAGAGATTTGGATACTACTGGACAACACTATTGTGAATTTGGTTTATAAAAATGATCTTAAATAATAAATGTTGATAAATCATTTTTGTAACTTGTTTTAGACCCGATTGTCGATTGATCACCCGATACTTATATTTTCTATTTTTTTTAGTCTAGCCCTTAAAACCTAGTACAAGGTACGATGACCTTGATAGCACTTATAGCTTCGGCTCGATGTTAGATGTTGAGCATTAACCATTATCTGATTTTATACCCAGACATAGTTGGTCACGAATATTGTGTTTCTGACTACTTTTAGACTCGAAAATAGTCAAGCACATGCATTGAGATCCTTGAGATACTATAGATTATGAGATACTGCATATTATGAGATTCTAGTACGAGATAGTCTATGATTGCAACCTTCATTGACCTTGCCGCTCTGAGCTTGCTGTTAAATTGGAGTAGGGGTATACTAGTTGTGACCTTCTATGGGGTATACGGATTGCGACCTTCCATGGGTCCTGCATACTGTACCTTCGGGTATCAAAGGAGGAGCTTACGATATTACTGAGACACTTGGTATCATTGCATCATATCTGTGTTACTTTTTGCACTTGGTTTCTTGGATGTACCTTCTGATTTTATGGGGGAACAACATGTGAACTTGACTTGTTTGCACCTTTTGATTATAGGGACTCAATAAAGTTTCATTAAATTTTATTACTTATTTTCTTACTTAGACTAAACACTTGAGCATCGTTTTATACTAACCTTACCTAGTGAGCTCCATTCATGTATGTGATTCCGTTCAATTATTTCCTTACCATTTGTATTTACTTGAGGTTACTGGTACATCATCCTTCTTTATTTTCTTATTATTTTATCTATTGCAAGGACTCAGGTATGTCTTTTAATACATTATTTGGGTTCTCCTATTATTGTTGTAAGCTAGCTCCTTTACTTGTATCTTTTTTTGTTTCTGCTTTATCTGTGGCTAGCCTTGTCTGTCCTTTTGTATATACATTATTTGACTTCTGTGACTTACTTCCTTTTTTATCTGCTATTACTGTTTGTAATTCGTGTATGGGCCCAGTCAGTCGATGATGCCTACTGGGTACCTGATTAATTTGGCTATTTGGTACTCATACTATACTTATGCGTCTCTTGGTGTAGATACTAGTATCAGCTCTCAGCGTTGATTGTGATTTCGAGCACTGTTTTTGAGTTTTAAGGTAGATTATGGTTCCTGGTGATTGGATCCTAGTTTTATCTCTTCGAGTTGTCTTTCCATTCTGTGATTTTGATTTCCAGAGACAGTTGTATCTATACCCGTATTATTATACTTTTTTTCATATTTTGTGGTAATGGCTCACTATATCAGTCTATCGGGTTATGGCTTTATTTTTGTTTTTGATATTGGAATTTGATTTTGTCTGTATCTTTTTTTATTATTATTATTTCTATTATTATTTATATTTTGAGTGGTTCTTCTATGATAGGGTGTCTGTGCGCTCATGACCTGATAAATCAGATCATGATAAATTGGTATCAGGGCTTTAGGTTCATTGAAATCCTTGGTACACGAGTCAGTGTCTAGTAGAGTCCTGCAGACCCGTAGATGACGTATGTATTCTATCTCCGGGAGGCCATAGTGATATCTTTAGGAAATCATTTTCTTTTCATTTCCATGTCAAGTGTTGCATCCTAGTTGGTCTCTCAAAATATCTTTTGTTTCCTTCACTCTTCTGCAAATGATACAACCACGATCTTCAATAGCAGCAAGAGATAGCGATCCTGCCGCACCACAAGTTAAAACTTTAACTAAGAGTTGTGTTAGAGGTTGACCTTGAGGTCAAGGATGTGTCTATACTTCAGCACCCGTGAGATCTGCTTCACCTCTCAGAGCTTTAATAGTTGAGCTCGATACTGTATCAGTTATACAACCACCTAGGGTCCAAAGATTAACTTATATTACTCTTGAGCCAAACAAGCGAGGTTTATTACTATGTTAGTTCTGTAGGATGTGCTTATAGGGATTTTAAGATTAGTAGGGGTGTGCCACTTCCAGGGATATCCTCTGGAGTTTGGAGTATTTCTCAAGCTAGGGGTTAGTTTAGAGGCCTACTGTTGGGTTTCATATCCGTTTTTAGTATGAGGATAGATTTCACGAGTTGTTTGGTCGTACGTCTATGATTTTTCCTTTAGAGTATGAGAGGGTTTAGATATTTGTTAATGACTTGATCTTGCTACTCTGTCTAGCCCTAGATTCTCTGGTTGCAGAGGGTCATTCATTCACTCGGGTTGTTGGAAACACAAGGTTCATGGAGAGTATATGTCAAAAGTCATATGGAGGTAGTGATCAGAGGCCCCAGTATGAGGATGTCTCTAGTGATGTTTTGTTAGGAGGTAGGGTTCAGCCTGATATACCAATTTGGACAGTTCTACAGACTACAGATGAGGTTCAACATAGTCTTAGTGGGAAAGTTTTGATCATACTTTTGGTGTTGCTTCTTCTAGGATAACAGGTTGTGGTAGTCATATGGGTTCAACAGATCATCTTATCGGGTTAGGATATATGGGTCATGTTATGAGTGTGGGTCTATGGGGAATATTGTTGTAGATTATCCCCAATGCAGGCTAGTTCATCCAGTTCAGATTCCTTTTGATGCAATATCGCCAGTGGTAAGAGGTGATGCTTAGCATGGTTGGTCAGGTGGTAGGGTATGCATCAGTCTGGTTATGGTCTTGGTCAATTCTGTGCCTTTCGAGTTCAAGTATAGGTAAAGACCTTAGTCGGTACAATCACAAGTTTGATTTTAGCTTATTGTTAGGCGGTTTTGGCTTTATTTGTCTTTTAGTTTAGATGTTCCTCTATATTAGTTTGTTTGTTTCTCTTTTTATTGATATTGGGCTAGTGAGCCATTATTGGTGATAGTATTTGTTGCTACCTGAGTAGTTTATCTTTTAGTAGTGGATTGTGATGTTAGATCCTTTAGGGTGGCTGCTAAGGAGCTTGATTCTGGTGTTGAGGTATTCATGCTAGCTTTGGTTAGTTGATGTGATTTGGGGCATGATCTGGTTGTTCCTCCCTTCATGTAGTCCTAGATTATTATTTTCGGATTGCTATTTTTTTTATGGATTACGTATTTTCGATAGCGTGGAAGGGTTCCTTAGCCATGCACCATTTGGGACCTTTATTTGCCTTTGAACTAAAGAGATTAATATCGCATTAACACTATTTTATCTAGATTGTGTCCATAATGTTAGCTTTGATGTTTCGTTCCTTGTTTTGGGTCCCTGAGTTCGGTAAGTTTGTTTTAGTCCTGACCGATCTACCTGACCTTTCACCTGAACGAGGTCTTGATTTTGGTTATTGGACTATCGATTTAGATCTTTCTCTTTGACATTTGTCTTTGTTGAGTTGGGGAGTTTGAGATTAATCTTAGAAATCTGATTAGTGTTCATGGAACCTTAGGTGTTTATGTATGTGTTTTCTTTCCTATAGATGATTCTTTAGTAGTGGATCGAGGGTGTCGATCCTAATATTGACTTTCTGGACTTTGTTGTACTAGTAGACTAGGATTATTTGTTGTATATTTAATCTTTGTATAATGATCAGTTCGGTTTGGTATCTCAGGTTTTACTTGAGTATGGGTTGGATATCGAGCTAATACATTCTACTTGCCTTGTCCTAACATCAGAGTAGCTCAATGAAAGTGTGGTTAGCATAGTAAGGTTTCAAGAATGTTGTGGGTTGGATTGAATCTATCTTCCCATGTAAGGTTCATAAATTAACGTACTTGATGGTGTGGTTTCAACAACTTGTCAGGATGCTACTTTATTTGCAATATCACTTTCTTGTGTGCTTTAGAGGAGTGCTCCACTTTAGCAATTGGTTTAGTGCAGGGTAAGATAGTTATGACTTGTGTTTGTTGACTCTTCGGTTCTATTATTGGCACATCTAATTAGGAATTGGTGTTCATCCATTGATTGTGATGCCTCCAACTCTATTTTCTAGTTTTAGGTTGCCAAAAGAGAAATTAGCATACATTGAGAGGAGGTCACTGTCTGTCTTAGCATGTGAATCATCTTTAGAGTGAGAGGTTGTGATTTGAGGTAGTGAATCAAAATGATATTGATATTTCCTTTAGTTTTGGATGACTCTTGACTTCAGGAATTTAGTTTTTCATTGTTAGATTGGTTCAATCTTTGCATTAGATTTTGAGGTGATTCTTGCTTACCTTAGGTTTTAGTTATATCACTATGCAAATTTTTGTGGCAACAATTAGTTTTTGGGTTTGATACATGGGGAACTGTAGAAAGATGACTTTGATTTCAGTTAGAGATCTTTCAAAGACCGTCTGTTGTGTTTGCGTTCAGAGGTTCGATTCAAATAGGTTTGGGTGAAAGGTTCGATTCAGTTACTCTATGCATGTCAATTTTGGCTTCAGTCAAGTTAAAAGTGATAGTTAGAAATTATGCTAGATAAATATTTTAATCACCATAGGTTCAAACTATGTTAGAGATTTCGAAGGTTGTATCCAAATTTTGAGAGTGGTCATATTATTCAGACGGTATTTAATGAGACCATTGTGCTATATAATTCATCTACATTAGGGTTCAGTTAAGGCCTATTGAGGTCTATAACTGATCTTTCTATGTGAGGCGGGTCATTTTAGTCTGTTGCAGGTTTACCATTAATTTTTTAGAAAATTTTTCTTTTGGGTTAGCCATTGACTAATTGACGGTTTGTTACTTTGGGTTTTCACTAACTAATCAAACTAGTTTATTCTCTCCTACTTTTTAGTCTCCCTGTTTACCGACTGTGTGGTTTAGGTTGTCCTTGAAAGATGGATTGGTTCCATATGGTTTTGGCTTCTATCGTATCAAGCCTTAGGTACTTAGTTCGCTTAACAGATTGGAGTTTATGTTACTGGTCGCTGTTGGATTCCTGAAGGGATTGGAGGTCAACTCTCAATTTGGTCAAGGTAAGTATAGAAATAGTTATCACTAGGGCACTCAGTTTGCATCAGCCGACGTAGATTACTATATGCCATTCGGATCCTCTATTGGATGATGTGATGGTTTTGAGACTAGGATGCGGATAGTGGGTTTGTTAAATGATTTCCAGATTTAGGCTCGGTTGGTATGGCATGTAGATTAGTTCTTATTTTCTGACTACTATTGTGAATACATGTTAGTTTTTTATTCGATTGGTATTAAGGTGTTGCTTTCTAGCTGAGTGTAGGATATCTTAAAAAGAAATTTGTTCATTCGAGAGCCTGTGATTATTCCAGCTTCCTGATAATTGAGAATTTTGTGATTTTTTAGTATCTTGTGGTCAAAATTCCACAGAAGTATCTCCCTAGCCTTGAGAGCCTTCTTGAGTGATAGAATAGGTTATGTAAAGTCCATATCAAAATGACTTTCGAGGACGTCATTTAGTAGCTGATATTTTAATGACACTTTCGGTAATTTTTATGTTTTACGTTTTTCTTACATCTTAGAGCTCTTTTTTAGCGGCCAAAGTCATTTACGACTTGTCAAAACCGGTGGTTCAGTTCTCGGTTGTTCATTTGGTTGTTATATTTGTTTCCCTATTTTAGAGACTTAGCTTTTTAAATAATTGACTCTAGTCAATATTCCTTAAATAAACTCAGGATGAAATTCTAATAGTCTTGTTAGCTATAGAACGTGGATTTTGGTCTAGAAGGATTCGATTTGTGTCTAGAAGCCTTCATTGTAGTTGTATTTTGTTTTGTATATTTTTGTCTTTCTGGGTTCAAA